>JAXFYO010054532.1:0-10011 GCA_034768055.1 Saccharina latissima
CCGGACGGTAGGTACTACGAGTACAGCCAGCCGGACGGTAGGTACTACGAGTACAGCCAGCCGGCGGTTGTTCCGGTCTGGGTCTCGTAGCGCGCGAGACTTTCTCGAGACGCTTTTTTTCTCGCTGATTGGAAATATAAGGCCAGTCAATTGACGCTGCTGTCAGCATTCGCACGATAGCGTCTATATTACTGTACGTCCAAGTATGCTGTTTAACCCCCTGCGAACTGCGAACGACAGGCTCCGTATATGATTAGGAATATAATTACGAGTACCCCCGTACTTTGTCTCCGCTGCTTCGCGGAAAGCATGCTATTACTGCTGAGGTTGAGGAATTTGGTCAAGAGGTGCCGTTTTTTTTTTACACTATGTAGTATACTTCGAAGTATGTATGAGTCTCAAGAATTGGTACGATCGGTTGGTGCTGTTGTGGTTAGATAGGTCGAAAGCACACTCGGTATCATAGTTTACCACCTCACTAATATGCAGGTGGCTCTCGCTGGCAGATATCTTGCTTGAACGCGCGGCGGGCAATCTACTTCTTACACACGTGTATTGGAACCTCTTGAACCCGCTGCTTTCTCACATACCTGACGGTATTACTGTACTATCAGTAAAAACATGACGCATGCGGGGCGCGCAACTCGTTGACGCTGCAAATGTTGCAATTGAACTACCGCTGTTACCATTGACATGTACTACCTGTGTAGCACCCACGCAAACTGGCCTGGGATGCGAGCATATGGCTCGTACATGCATACCAGTTGTAGCATATCCTGTTTACTTTGTTTGCTCTTGAATACGTAGTGCGGGGGGCGCGGCGAATGTGACTGACCCGGTGCATCGATGCATCCACATCCCGTTACCTGCAGCCTGCAACTCTTCAATAACACGGAGGGGGTACCGATGCTTGCCGGAAAATAACCAATCCTACAGTAAATTGTATTCTGTGTACTCGAGAGGTGCACTTTGTACCCATCGCGGTGGGCTACCGTAGCACAATGGTTGCTTGTTGTTGTGTGCCCGCTGGCCCTCGAAGCTAGGAGACACACAAGACTGGCCAGTATCGTATATCGTAATGTTTATTATATTACGAACCGCAAGACATATGCTACGAGCTATGAATACGCAGTACTATATTTTCACTACGTACATGCAGTGGTAAACGAAAAAAAGAAAAAGAGGGAGAACAAAGCCATACTCGCCACCATGTGTCGGAATTCAAAACAAACTACCTAACTAACCTATTAAGTGGGTTAGGATTTTGTGTCAGAAAAAAGAAATAGTTAGTTTGTTTTACGTACTTGGTTTAAGCATGCCTCCCCTGACCGGGGCTTAAAAAACAATCGTGGGGTGTCGAGTTTTTTTTTTTTTTTCCGTCTACCGTGTTGTTGTATGTGACGAATTTACACCAGACGGCAAGTTTAACTAGAGTCAGCGGTAGGTAATAGACTGTCATTCTCGCTGGCTGTTTTTGCGCCGTGGTTCGAATCTCGGCTGGCGTATTATAGCCCCGCTGGGCTTTTTTTTTTGTGAGTCTTCCGTCAACCAAAGCGCGAGAGCGCGAGTTTGGATAAAATTCAATGCAACCAGACAAGCAGCGATACCTGTACGTGTGATATGCGCGACAACAAAGAAATAAGCAAGTACCGGGGGGAAGAAGGGAAGACACCTACACCTCGTGGCTTATAACCCTTAGTCGACAGACATGTGAGACCGAACGGAACGGAACGAGGAGAGAGACATACATGTTCGTGGTCGTTTGTTCGGTTCCCAGGTAAACCATCGTGATTGGATCAACGCAGAATCCTGGGGCTCGCCAGCCTAATCAGTATACGAACAATAGAAACCTTTAGCACATGCTACGACACAGCAGCACAGCGGCGTGTTGGTCCGAATTTTTTACTGTAATATAGTGTCCACTTCCATCTACAGGGACAATTTTTCTAGCTCGTTCGGTCCTCCCGAACACTAAAAAGTGAAGAGGGGGTCAGCGGGTCAGCCCATTTGGTCCCTCTTGAGAAAAAAAATCACGGTTGGTTGTTGTTTCACACGGGCTGCATGGAATCTCTTCGCTTTTTTTGTAACCAATCAGTAGCATTTTTTCTGGCAAATAATAAACTCCATTTTCGGTTATTAAAATAGTTCCAATTTCCAGAGCTCTTTGAGTGGGTTTAAGACACACCATCACACCATGACGGCTTATTATCCAGAATGCCGCTAAGGAGTTGAGCTGGAAAGGAAGAGTGATGGCAAGACAGACGGACACGTTCATTTGGACTTTTGGTTGCGGAGGCCGTAGGTAAACCTAGGGAGCTGTTATGTATACACCGGCATACCAGACCCCTTTTACTTGGCGCTTATTATTGGTCTCCTTTATTTTCCGTACAACCGTTTGCAGCGTACATGTACGCACAAAATTTCACACACATATAATAGCGTACGAAGGTATGATATAACACAACACAAGCACAAGAAAGATAGCCGTCCAATGCGATACATGGGGTGTACGCCAATGCAGGTACTTTTTAACGCAACGCACCTCTAGAATCGTCCTGTTCGACACAATGATAATTGATGGACATTTATTTCACTGGCTGGTTGGTATATGTTGGGTATGTTGGGTATGACACCAAACCCCAAAAGAAACGGCGCACATTATTTCGGCGCTGCTGCTACTCGCTGTGTGTAAAAGTGAAGTAAGTACAAGTAGTTTGGAAAATACTATCAATAAATGTCTGTTTTTGTTTATACGAGACGTCGAAACTTTTTGTGCAGTAGTATCGGGATAAACATATCGCGTGCTTCGGAGGTGGAAACTTAGGTGGAAATCACCCCCCCCCCCCGTAAAACATCACTGACGGATGTGCATTGTTGGGCATCGCGTGTATGTATACTGTATCATATCTGTGCACAGGGAAAACAATAACGGCGCAAAAAAACTACGAGTAACATTCAATGAATAGTCTTCCAGGCATGTATGTGTATACGCATTAAGTGTGTGTTGTGCGTTTATATACCATATGTGCGCCTACCCGTTGTGTATGCGTGTGCGGCATATGGCGTGTTTATGATATGTGCCCGTCTGTATGTAACGGACCGTTTTGATCGAAAAATATTTGTGTGAGGTGTGCATTGCTGTCGGATACAATAGAAAACGAAATAGGTATGATAGTACTGGTGTGTGTGGTGTCATGTTGTTACATATACCAGACACACCATAGTGCATACGTGCAATTGAGGTTTATAGTTGTACGAGTATCCCGCTAAGCCACATACACGTAGCACAAGTAAGAACCTGTCAACCTGGCATGCCATCGCGTTGATCAATGTGCCGTTGAACCCAGACATGAACACATATGGACCGATGGGTGTATCAATCGATACGTCCCACCAGTCCTTGCGACGGTGCGACGGTACCAGAGAAGCCGCGGTCTAGATAAACCACAAACAAAATGCGAGAACTATTTCGTGTTCTGGGCGTCATACCGTCAAACGGCGACAACTAGAAACCCCATGCAATCGCGATAAGTAGATACCCTTCCTTGTAGAATGTACCAGGTGAAACACTACACTACGATTCATACACTCATGGGGCGTGCGAAGATAGAGGTAGGTATACCGTTTTTTGGCTGAAGATTTTTCGGAAAGACGGGGCTCCTTAACCCAAAATCGTCGGAATTCCATTTTCGTGTTGCAATATTAATATTGTTCATTGTATACTGTACTTACAGTAGGCCGAGGGATTGTTCATCGGGTAGAACTTTTATTTTCGTCCGAAATCAGTTTTCGGGTGAGGTACTCGTAGAGCTCCTCAAGTGACCACCCACCCTCAGACAAAACATAGTGCACATCTACCACAGCATGCGTCACACACAAATGTCAATGTTAATAATGTGTTACCATGTCGGCCTTTTCTGACCCAGGCCGTGTAACGCGTGTTACAAGTTTCATCCCCTATCTTCCGTCTCCACTCTCCAACCATCCCTGGCTCGGACAATCATTATCTCACCGATCGAAAAACTCTCTCGCGCCAATCCCCCCCCGTACCTTTTGCGGGGGATCCTTGCGGTACGCGAAAGGCACAGTTAGCCACCCCCCTGTCGGTCTCAGCTATGGGGTAGGTTTACTGAGAAGTATGCCGGCATAACGGCGGAGACCGTGGGGTGGACGAGTAGTCGAACCCCGCAGCGCTATGGTGGCATTTGCAGCTGCAAGGTCCGCGTACCGCCTGCCACTGTCGCTGGTACCTTCTAGGCCTCGCACTCTCCCGCCAACACTCTCGACGACTACTCTGGTCCTCGCTCAAGGACGCTCACTGGCACCGCGAGGAGAGAAGGAGAGTGAGCCGGACGCGTATATCTGTGCATCCGTCCGTGTCTCGTCATCTCGACAACATGCGCCCAATATGTGCACCGAGAGGCCGCGCAAATAAATAGTGCAAGACGCATCACAGCAAGCAGCACCAGCAGCACCATCCTCGGCCTGGCGCCGGTAGCGCCGCGTTTGGCCCCACTCACAAAAAAGGGGCACGCAGCGGGCCTCATCTGTTCGCGCAGAAGTTGTTCGCGCTTGCGGAGGGTTCACGCTTGCCGAGGGGGGAAACTCCGAGATCGTCGAGTGGCTTCCGGATGGACCTCTCGCCTTTAGAGTGAAAGACATCAACCGCTTCCGCTGTACGGGGTCCTGGACAAGCACTTGATCGCGAGTCGTGAGTGCATGCAGGCATGTTTGTGGAGAAACGGTGCAACGGATCGTACTCGCAGGCTTGACGGTCTCAGCAGCACTATCGTCCACGGGCGTGTTTTGATAGCAAGAGCTGGCTGCCTGCCTCCCCAGCCGCGAGAGTGCCCTATATACTCGCAGCTGAACCACGAAGTGTGCGTAGAGCGTGTCCACAATGAAACATGGTGCGTGTTTTCACGAAATTCGCGCAAATGTTACCTGGGATTCAGCGTTTTCCACTCCTGGATCTTCGCATGGAACGACCAAACAACCTCCACCGCTTGTCCATTCCGCTGTTGCAGCTACGATGGCTGCCGTGAATATGCTCATGTGTGGCAGTTGGGTGGTAAATACAGGTACCGTCCTTCCCCTCTGTCTGCATGCTGCTTTCTGGTTTGGATTTTCGTTCGCTTTACCACGAGCACATGAGCTGTGTGGCTAGAGAGAAGACCGGTGATGTATGAGTAATATACAGTAGTATTGTGGTGGCGTGACGCGTGGCAGCGAGTATCCGGGGAGTGATGCCTTGTGATGTGCGGCGCCGGATACGGGGACTCATGTTCGTTCGAGCAGAGGGCAGAGCAGATATGCGGCGCAATTAGCCGCGGGGACGTTAAAAAAATCGATTGTTGAAGAAAAGCCTTCGACATATCGTGAAAATCCAAAGACAGATTTGGGCACGTGATGCAGCTGGATCATGTTCATCGTACCCCTCCGTTGGCTCTGCCTTGCAGCTTTCAGCTACCACACAGGCGAAGGGTTTGCACCACGAGGAGTTGGTCTATCGCTGGCTGAGACGCACGGCAGTAGCGCCTCTTCTATCACTAGTAGGCGACAAGCAACAGCAAGTACCATGACAGACTCCTCTACTACACACGCAAGCACCAGCACCGGCAGCACCAGCACCGGCGGCAAGCCTCTCCGTCCCGGCATCCTCATCGTCGGCTTCGGTGGAGGCAACGGTATCACCATAGCCGCCGGTGTGCTTGCAAACAAGAAGAACATCTCCTGGGAGGGCCCCACCGGTCGCAATTCTCCCAACTACCTCGGCTGCATCACCCAGCTTCCGAGCAAAGGAGGCAGCGGAGGCTACCGCGAGAGGTACTCGCTGGCAGATGCAAACCACGCCGCCATCGGCGGTTGGGACATCCGCCCCACCCCACTCGGCGAGGCCCTCTACAACGCAAGGATCCTCGACTTCGACCTTGTGCGGCAAGTGCGCGAAGAGATGGACGCGCTGAGGCTGCTCCCCGGCGTTTGGGACCCAGATTTTATCGGGGAATCGCAACATGAGTCCGCCACGTACGTCGCCGGAGACGGGGAGAGTCAGCAGAGCCGCCTCGATAGGCTCCGCGAGAATATCCGAGAGTTTCGCGAAGGCGAGGGTGTGACGGGCCACGTGACTGTCATCTGGAGCGCGAGCGTGGAGCGGCCCTCGGAGAGGCACTTCGAGACGCCCGACGAGGTGCGTCCGTTGCATATACATGCAGAACAACATGCAATCAAGCCTCGAGGGAAACCCATGTTTTTGCGTCTTTTGCTTGTAGAGCTTATTTTATAAAATCAACATTTATTTGTTACAAACCGTCAGCTGTGAGTTTGACCAATCGAGTGGTTAATACTCAACTTCGCGAATTACGTGATACCTGGTACTTGATATCATACATATCGTACGTCAGCGCGCGCGTTCACATCTCATTGAATTTACTGCTGTACCTGGTATAACATACGTGGTGTTTCCTGTTTCCCTGAAAACAAATAAAAGCGGGGCACTCGTAGGCAATAGCAGTCCCGCCGAAATTCCACATTCCGACTCTGAAGGTTACGCCGCTATATTTTTGGTGAAAGTACGCAATTTCCTCTCGCCCTTTCTTTTACGAGCATTTACTGCTTTAGCTAGCTTGTGCTTCGTGAAAATAGCCCTTGCTCGAAAGGCAGCGTGCCTTTCGCCTGGCTCAGTGAACAGACCCATCTCAGGCCGGCCATATATATCTCTCATCTGGCTTGCTGAAAGCTATCCACACTCTACCACGACGAGTCGCCGCTCAGCAGCACCACACTTCAACGTCGGAACGAGCTGTGAAGTACTGCATTCCGTCTGTTTGTGCACACATTTAGCCCGCTCTGTGTTGGTCGTTTGTTGAGTTGTCGTCGAGAAAAGGCAGCCCAAGGCAAGGTACTCGTGGCTCCTTGTGCACTCGGCAACGGCGGTGTTTCAACGCCGACTGTTGGAAGCGGAGGCGGCCGGCATTGGGGCAGGGAGGGCGAGCGAGCAGGAGCAAGAGCTCGCCTGTTCGTGTTGGCAGCAGCTTCGTCTCGGACACTGGGTCGTCGGAAGTGGAGGTCTTAGGGATGGGGGGTGTTGCGGTTGGAGATTCGTCACGCGACACAACCGGCGGCTTCGGGGAAGAGGAGGAAGACGAGGAGGACGAGGATAAGGAAGGGAGGGTTTCTGACATCGCCGCTGTCGAGTTCACAAGAAGCCATGAGTACCTCTTCTCGACAACAACTCAACAAACGGTCAACACAGAGCACATTAAATATGACACAAACACACGGAATGCAGTATTTCTCACAGCTTGGCCCGCCGCTGAAGCCGTATTACTGAGCGGCGACTCGTCGAGGTAGAGTGTGGATAGCTTTCAGCAAGCCGAACGAGAGATAATACGGCCGGCTTGAGATGAATATGTTGGCGGCTGAGCCAGCCGAGAAACATGTTGCTTTTCGAGCAAGGATTATCTTCACGAAACACGACCGACTACCGTCTCGTAAAACAAAAACTGAGAGGAAATTGCGTACATCCACCGAAAATAACGCGGCGTGACCTCCAGAGTCGGAAGTTTCCGCGAGACGACCATTGCCTCGCCTTTATTTGTTTTCGGTGAAACCCTGTAATACTGTACTCGTGTTTATACGAACACTCTCGTTTTTTTTATGGCATGCACGTCAGCATTGCGTTCAACCGCACGGTTGATCTTCTAGCTTGCAAGCTGGGCGAAATGTCAGCCGTGCACGTGCTGGGTTTGCTCGTGAAAAGGGTACCCCTGACTTCTGAACCCTGGTCGTGCCAGAGGCTCGTTAGTTTTCAGAAAAACACAAACGAACATACGAGTAGCTCAAAGTTTCGGCTACACCACTACTATTCTGCCCGCCTAATATGATTGGTACTGGTACGAATAACATATCAGGTACACGGTAGCACATACAGTACTGACATACCAGTGCAGGGTGTGCGGTACATGGGATGACGCATTTTTAGTTTTCGTCTTAGGACACGCACTTCTTCACCTGCATGCCCGCCCTGTGTGACATGTAATAGAAGGAAAATTTCAGCACTACCTGCATCCCATACATGGGCGCGCGCCATCTCGCTCAACGGTTTATTCGAATATTTACCATATTTATGATGTGGCGTGATCTCTTAATGCAGCAACCTGTTTGTCGTTCGTTGCTCCGTGTTCGCTGCTCCGGCGCACATTGCTCTCGCTCAGCTCCTCGCGGCGATCGCGAACGACGACAAGGAGGTGTCCCCGTCCATGCTATACGCTGCGGCGGCTGTCCTCGAGGGGTGTTCATTCGTCAACGGCGGGTCGCAGAACACAATGTGTGGAGCGCTGCTCAAGCTGGCCGAGGTACGAGCGATGCCTGTGTTGAAGGATTGTCGTTGATGACCGGCATGCTTTGGTCAAGGAAGCGTTGACTGTGATGCTGTTGATTCGTTTGTTCAAGCTCAAGGACCACTCGTATTCGCAGTCTAACAGAAAACACGCTCACAAGAGATGGGTGTGCGGCCACCGTTTTTTTCCCCCCGGGTAGCCATCGACCGTGCGCCAAACGCTGATCACACTCTCCCGCTGGTCCACACGCTGATGACACTCTCCGATTGGTGCGCTGGACACTTGCTGATTGCTCTGGTGTGATACTCCTTCAGGAAAACGCATGCTACATGCTCGGCACAGACTTCAAGGCCGGGCAGACGAAGTTCAAGACTGCTGCCGTGGAGTACATTCGGTCCCTTGGCATGTGCCCTAAGGTATGTCCCCTCCCCTGTCGGACGTGGTCGCTATTTCTACCCACGCAGTTAGGAGAGTTGGTTGTGTCGTGACGCGCGGGATGATACACCGATAGCATGGGGCCTTCCCTTGGCTAAGCTCGGTGCGGTGTGGTGTGGTGTGGTTGGGCTGCTGATGACGCTTGGCTGTGCTTAACTCTCCTGTATCCCTGCCCCCGTACAAGGTAATTGCCTCGTCGAACCACTTGGGCAACAACGACATGCTAAACCTTACCACCAAGAAAACGTTGGACGCAAAGATGCGTGTGAAGAACAACATCTTCGCTCCGTGGAAGGAGGACATCAACCACGAGGTGAGATCGCAGAACTATATTCCCACGCACCCCAAAGTGTCCGTTCCGTTGCCGTACGCACACAACAGTGCCATGCGCGCGTGCCGTGTCGACGGGGCAACAATCGAAAGCACCCTTCCTCAAGTGTTTGTGTTGAAGAACGCATTCACCGCGCCACTAGTACGTACTGGTACTCGACCGGTATGCCCTTATTCGTTTTGGCGTATGGGTGCGCTTCTTTGCGTGCGTTACTATTAGTACTGTACCCCACCATATACCCGTCGTCGCACTTGAGGCACATCGTCCACGTGTCACCCAAATCCCACCACGCAGCGTGCCCCTCGCGTCCTCCCTGAACGCGCCTCCGTAATACGCATTCGAACCTCGGCAAGGTGCGCGTTATGTACACTCCGCTGATGGGCGACGAGAAACGCGACATCGTCGAGTACACCTCGTTCGGCTTCATGAACTGCGCGCACACCATGCTCACCTACACCAGGGCCATGGACAGCGCTTTGTGCGTCCCGCTCATGATAGACGCGGCCGTGTGGTGCGACTACTTCGCGAGGGAAGGGGCGTCGCAAGGTCGCGTTTCTCGCGCGCTGGCGTACCTGTTCAAGGTGCCTGAGGGCGGAGCGCAGGGGGTAGACCCTGGATTCTTCAGGCAGATGCGAGCCCTGGAAGAGGAATTGGAGGCCACCCGCGTCGGGGCGGCGGCAACAAGGGGGGAAGCGAAGCAGGAGGGGGAGGGGCGGAGATCGGACGTTCCGGGCGTAGCCACCATGCTCACTGGGAGGGTGGTGTGCGCCGGGATCAGTTGCCTCGACCTGCAGCTGTGCGGCTCGGGCGGAGCAGGCGGGAGCGTGGAAACCATCCGAAAGTTTGAAGAGACCAAGTACTGCCCTGGGGGGTCGTGCCCGCAGGCGTCGACCGCCCTCGCTG
>JAXFYO010059190.1:0-12453 GCA_034768055.1 Saccharina latissima
AGTGACCTGTAAAATTCCCAGAAATATCCTGCCGGACGAAATGCTAATACTATACTGTAGTAGCCCCAGCATGCCTCAATGTTCCTTGAATGGAAAATGACTCGAAATTTCTTGATCGTTAGACCAGAAGCTCATCATGGCGAGGGGGCCAATTCAACCGGATTGGGAGTAAGATAAAATGAGCAAGCCTAAAACCGAACACAGATGGTTGGTTTGAAAATAGGGGGATTTTGTCATCAGGTAGGTTCGCAAGGCCTTACGCCGAGGGTTTCTACAGGACGCAAGCGTGAGTCACACTCGGAGGAAGGGTTTTGGCAAGACATTTGGTACGCAGTATACGGATACTATTGAGGAGTCGGTAAAGNNNNGTAAAGACATTCATAAGGGGAACTGAATTATCATTTTTGTGGTATATGTTTGACAAGTTATTCCGAGGAACGATTGATAGGTGTGTGTTAATGATATGATTGAAATATGACTGCACATTTGTCAGATGGTAAATTGTATACATATACGTATAGGACGTTTTTTCTGGAACATTCCTGGAGTTTTTCACTGGTGACCGTATTCGCGCATCGCATCGACCTTGGCCAGCCATGATGTAGACACGCCCCGTGGGGTATTAACTTGAATTTAACGTGTCGTTTGTATGAGCGTTTTGAAACGGGTATGCTACTGGTTGCTGGGTACTGTTTTGTTTAATTTTGGGAGAAAGCTGGAAAGGAAAATAAGTACGTACTACTGTAGTTTAGGAATTTGTTTTGATTCTAAAGTTTTGAATTGTTTAGTAGAGTTGCTGTTTCCACATCAGGAAAGTAACTGCTTTGGTTCTACAAGTGGGTTCTGGAATGTCTGTGCTGTGAATGATAGCAGTAGTAAGAGTTGGATTGCTGTGGATCAAGTGCGGCACAGACACTAGTATGATAATATCGTAAGCAGGGAGGACGCAGGGTTGTATTGCATGCTTGCGTTAATATCGACTAAGTGAAACTGTCAATGATCTACAGACAATAGTACGAGTAGCTTGGGAGTTACACGAGAGGATTTGGCGGCTACCCCTTCTTTTCCGACGACTGGGACGACGATATCCAACTTCCTATATGTGTGTCTTCTTTTCTATGCCTCCTCCTCCTTGTGAACGAAACCACCCCGCGCACGAGTTGAGCGAACAAATTATTTAGTATGATCCCGTTGCGCTCTGCTTCACTGATTACATATTTCCTGCATCGCCTGTGCCTGTTTATCTGTACTGCTTCTCATAATTACGGTAACCCTTTATTACTTGTGTCCTGGTGAATCAAGCGCCCAAGAATATTGCTGGCAGGCCAAGACCTTCACATTGCATTCTGATTCGAACCGACCTGTCCCCCGTCCCTTCGCACTCGCACTGCCTAGGTCAAGTACCTGCCGCTCTGCCTCGCGACAGGCGTTTGCCCTCACGAGCCTCGAAGCTTTTTCATGCAGCAGTATCGCTGGTGCACGGGGACCCTGTACCTCGTCTTCAGTCGGGATTTCTGGGTGGCGGACATCTCGGCGGCACAGAAGACCGTTTTCTTCATCGGCATGCTCTACTACGTCTTCGCTGCCCTGGTAAGCAAACACACACATATCTTGTGTGCACAGTTCGCTGTATGTAGTGCATCGGCGGTGGTGGTGTGGTGGTGATATTAGCTTGGGGGGTGCATGCCCGCCTTTCAAACTGCCTGCTTTATTTCCGGTATGCGTTACTACCTGGTGTTCACTTCTGTCATGGGAAACAAACAACGGAATACGTGTCGTGTGTATTACTTGTGCGCTGTCATGGTAGACATAAATCGAACACGTGCCGTGTGCGCGCACAGTGTAGTGGTGGACGTTATTGGTAGCGCTCGTTTAGCTCGGGTATTAGGACATTGCGTTGTCACCAGTGTTTCGAGGATAGCGATACTCCGCTCCAAGATGTACTTCGTGCATATCTACTGATGTAAATCCCTTCACTTGTATTGCCCTTCTTGCTCCTGCTCCCTCTCATTCGTGACTCAGACGATACGGCCGAATACAAACTCTACAAGCAATCCAAGATATACAGCGTACTTGTATCATATCATACGGTTATAAGCTTTCTCGAGCAGTGGTGTCATCGGAAAAGCAGTACCATTTCGACTAAACAATATCAGCATGGTTTAATGGAGGTTTCTGCTGCCTCGCGGTTTATATGGGGCTCGTGTGTGAGGCGAGAAAATAGTATGCCGGACACATTCGGCGTTCATTATACCGTCGTATGCCTCCTTCATGCGCAACTCCATTGCATCGTGATATCATGACACCACTACAAAGTGTAATCATAATAATATCATTGTATCGCCCGAAGCTACCGGAGAGCCCATTGTGCAGTTAATAAATTCACGTTTTTCGTTTGCCTCAAGTGCCACAGGAGTATTCCCATGCCGTGACACTGCCAATATGTCGGAGCCAAAATATGGTACCAGGTATACACAAATACAGTAGTAGTAGTACCCTCCCCCAGTGTACATGACAGCCAGGCACATAGACAGCATGCAAATAGTAGACTCACAATCACTCGGTTTACACCGGATGTGACTAGTTTCGCATTGAAAACTGTGTTCGCTATCGGGCAACCCCTCGTGCTGTATGATACGTCCTTCCACCTTTCGCTCTGCTCGTCCGGGCGAGGATAACACCCGAAGTTAATACTGTGGCGTGTTCGCTCTCCGCGTGTGCTCGCTCCGTCATATGTTCACGTCCGTGCCTTCTGCGGATCAGTTCCTCTTCTTGACCCCCTTGCCGGTGCTGATCCTGGTCTGGGTGAAACCGGGTGGGCTCGTGTGGTACCAGATTGCGGTCGTCGTCCCCGCGCTCTTTTTCGCGGCGATCGTGATGCCGTGCTGGTCCAGGTCGTTCGGGCGAAAGTCGTTCCCGAAGCGGATGTGGAGGTCCTTGTCCTGGTATCGCGTCACCGTCATCCAATGGTGAGAACACTACAGTGACCGAAAGGGCGCCGCAGGTCGCCGAAATGAATACATGTACGAAATAATTTAAAGCCGTAAGACAACAATGACGCGTGCTCCGATAGAGGTAGCACTTTTTGGCTGAAGCATTTTCTGAATGGCGGCGCTCCTTAACCCAAAATCGTCGGAATTTCGTTTTTGTGTTGCATTGTTTTTTATTTTACTTACAGGCCATGGGATTGCTCACCGGGTAGCGCTTGTATTTTCCTCCGAAATCGTTTTTTGGGCGAGGTACGGATCTCCGAAAGTGATCATCTCCAGAAAAATCATGGTGCACCTTTACTGTAGCATGCATCCAATGCCATGCGTACAGCAAGTAGGACTACCCCCGCCCAGAAAGAGAGGGTACCTACAGCAGCAGCAGTGTTAGTCGTATTAATAGTACACGGACGTTAAGAGAAACCACGAGTCCACAGTTGTTTCCCAACTCACCAACCCCCCGCTCTTGGCACACCTGACCCTATCCAGACCTGAACCCGTCATGTTGATCCGTGGTCCGCGCACGATTCTCTGTTGTTAGTGTTATAGGCTGGTGCGAACGGTGGCGTGGTTCGGCCGCAGGCTTTCCACCTCGCTCTAATCTGTGTGTATGTGCCAACATGATATACCCGGCATACCGTGCGCCGCAAACGTCGAACGTCCAAGCTCGTCATCGCGAATAACTTGCTGCGAACTTTCCCTCGCAACTCCATGGGTCTTCGAACACCTACGACCAAGTAAACTCAACAGTAGTATGCGAATACTGTGGAGGTTCCATCTTCGCTGTTGAAACTCTGAGGAAATTTAGGTGCGACGGATTGTGGCCCAGGGAAACATGTGAAGCTATTTCGTTGCCTTGTTATAAACTTTTTCTTGGTTAACTTATGTTTTACTGTGGGACTGTATTTCCATGACGCTGAGCTTCACTCCTTTTCTCTTCGGTTCGGCTGCTGCTTCTTGCCGTCTGATCCTGACCCTATGTGCATCGAACCCAAGCTACGCATACGTGTTCGCAATTAAGGACAGTATCTTCGGGACCCCTGCCCCGTGGGTGCCATCGGGTGCTGGTGCATCGCAAAGGTACAATATTACACTCACCAATATTACGCTTGTTATTTCACGAACAATATGACAACCCCCGACCGTGATTTATGTACGTAGTCCTATCTATTCGGTACGAAGGGATTCGAAAACTAGACATCCGCAGCGTCAAAAACAATGAGCCGTGACAAGACGACCTACATAGTCACGCACCACTCGCCTCTATCAACACATTTATTTGGGGCTACGGCGGGGGAGAAGGTTTCGGGCGAAAGTAACGGTTACATAATCGTCCACTCGAGGCATTAGTGAACGTTTTTGAAGTGCGATACCAGGAGCTGTGCCACACGGTCGAAGGCATGATCACGTTCGTGCTGTTGCATGCTCTTCCCACAAGTAAAATATTGCCAAGATCGCACTGGTCGTTGGTTGGGTCGATACACTGAAATCAAGTAAAAAAGGGTTTTAATCGCACCCATCTATGCGCTTCGCCCATGACATGACAACGGCTTGCCTTGACCACCTTTGTTGCAGGAGTTCATCCAGGTCGTACGAGTCATCCGTGCAGCTTTTGGTCGCCTGGAATGCGGTGACTGTATCGCTCGTCCTCGGAGGCGCAGTCTGGGGGTAAGTGGACGCCTTCCCATGGCATTCTTGTTCTGTGTGATCCGAGAACATGTCTGGCATCAATGAGGTATCCTCGGTGCCTCTTGTAGGTGCTGGAGCTTACGTAGTGTTGGAAATCGCTTGGGGCTACGACGCCAGCCTTAGCGGTGGCCCAATGCCACCACTCGGTATGGGCCATGATCCTGATGCTAGACACTATTAAGCCAGCTTCATTAAGGGCTCAATGGCACAATACTCGGTATATGAAATGATCCTGATGTTAGACACTGTTAAGCAAGCTTCATTAACGGCCCAATAGCCTTCGTGCGAACCATATCACACCGCCTAAGGCAAGAAAAGGGCGTTTTCCTTTTTTAATCAATCCACTAGGAAGACCGTTCAGCCTGTAGCAGAGCCAACCTGAAATCACGGGTGCCGTGCGTATGCCTCTATTTCCTTTCGAACAAAATTCCTTCGCCAAAGCCGCGGGCGGCCTAGTGTAGTGTGAACGGTCCTGTACTCGCCATTGGCTGCATTCGACGTTTCCCCCCCTCTCAACTCTTGTATGATGTTCCTGGCGCCAACTTCGTATTGAATAGACTGTACTTGCGACTATTTCGTGACATACCCGAAGTGCATGGTAAACATTGATGATGGGGCCGAAGAAGCGGAAACTACAGCAACACTGGAGTTGCTAGGTTTTCTGCTAAGCCGTTACGGCGTGACATACACCCATCTGAAACACACACGTAATGATTTCTGCTGTTGCACGTTTATGCAGGATGAAGGAATATCGGTTTTACGACTTCATACCGGCGATTGTTTTAGTGCGTTCCTCCTCCGCTTTCAGTCTCTCCACGCTGGTGTGATAAACGCAGCCCTTACAGTCGGGCAACTCTACAGCTCGAAGAAGACGGATCCAAGGCTATGTCGGACTCGGGACCTATTCATCTGCATTCAACTTTTTGTTTCAAGTCTAAATACTGTACTAGTAGAATATTAGTATGCCGTAGTAGATGATACATTGTTTATGTACGAGCGGTGCGGTTTTGTCAGCAATACCTGCATGAAATAATTTACCTTATCAAATCGAATGGCCTTGTACTCGCCACATAATACGCAAAAAGGACCCCCGACGGCCGAGGGGGGGGGGGTTCGCAACCACTACGCTTGCGTGACGCGAGGGGGGTACGATTGAGCTCCTGGAGTGGATGAGAGTTCCGCGCACGCAGTCAGTGATGTGCGAGAGTTTCCTTGCATATTTTGAGCGTTTGTATCGGTGTGTTGGGTATGTTACATGTTGCTTGTTTTTTGCAATGGCTCCCGGTGGAGGGACCACTCGTTAGTCTAGGAGAGTTCAGTCACTATAGCAAGTGGGCTTCCATGATGTTGTTTATTGTTGTCGCCGGCTAGCTGAACCCTCCTGCCGGTGATGTGTCGCGGCCGCACGAAGACGGTCCAGTTATAAGCCTCGCCGGTATCAGTCTCGGCGGCGGCCCTAACCTCGGGGTAGTCGCCTCCCCCCAATCACCGGGGNNGGGGACACGACCACGGCGTTAACCACAGCACCACACGCCTGTTGATAATGGGGAAAATGGCCCTGCTGTCGATGTTGGTTACGCGTGAGGCCGTAGGCACCGGTCGCCAGACGGAGCCACCGCTTGTCGGGGGCCGCGGGATGTACGAACCACGTTCTGTTGGGGACCGCGAGGGGGCGTCGTCTTCTGGGGGGCCCGGGGGACCATGTCGTGATTTAGCGTCGTTTCCGGTCGCTAGCGACGACATCGACGCCGCATTAGTCAACCAGTTGGCGCCCTACGAGCCCCCAGATTTGCGGCACAGCCACGCGTCCGATTTTAAGGTTCCAATGGGCCACCTGAAGGACATGCCGCCGCAGCACGCTCAGCTTGGGGACGACTCGGCGGGGCGGGAGTTCTACGGATCGCTCGATGTTCTGATGATTTTAGTGAATGATAGGCTGAAAGTGTACTATTGTACTGTACAATATATCGGCTGGCGGTATATTTTGTTTGGAACTGATAACGTTCAATGGGAGGAGTTCAGATGCGCTGAAGGTGTACGGTCTTGGTGTTTGGTTCTTGATGATTGATGTCTTAATACGAATGGAGACACATGCATCGAACGTTGGAACAGATTCGCCCTTTCGGGGATTGGATGCTATCTTGTGTTCACCGCAGGGAGGCTGTTAGTTATGTTCACGGAGACTTGGAGTCGTTAAGCTCCTTTGTTGAGGGTTTGAGATTGGAGGCGCGATACTGTACTGCAGTTGATGCTACAGCTTTGCATTGAACTCGTGTCAACCCTATTTCACAACACCGATTATATTTGTGTCGCCGGCCTGATGCCATAGCCTCCGATGAGGTTGTATTGATTACCGGGAAGAGCGACGTCTAAGTTGCTCATGGTTTTCGTTTTGGTACTATGGGCGGTACATATTAATTTTTGGTACTACGTGCAAGTGTGCTAAAAATGGAAATTCCGCGTTTTGGCGTCTATTTTCGTTTTGAATTCGACATTGTGGGGTTTGTTTTCTGGTTCTCGGAATTTGGGTTTAATTTTGGATTGAGTTTTTTTCACAAGGAAGAAGAAAATTAGGCTGTGATATCATTACTTTTTGTTGGGAGGATGCCAGGTTTTCTACTGAGTAATTCATCTTACGGTGTTTTTGATGCGCGGAAAGGAGAGAGATTATCATGAATGAATGTCGAACGAACAGGGAGGATGTTCGATTAGCGAGTACCACAGTACGAGTTGTCTGGTGTATGTAACTGTGATTCATCTACGGCGAATATGGCGGGAACTATAGTAGGTTTCCCCACAAGGGTGGCATACATAAATGCACACACCCTAGCCACCCCTTGCCAGCAACCCAAGCCAGTCGCCATGCCACCGGACCGGAACCAAGCAAACCGGCAAATAGCACGCAAGAGTTTTGTGAAATACATTTCGCGCGGGTTGCATACAACGTCAACAAAAACGTTGTTGACGACACCACACAGCCGACATTTTGAACCCAAACACTGTGTGTTGTATTACTATAAATAGGTCATGTCGCGGGGTTAATACCACCATAGTTCAGCAATATTTTGTCTATGACACAACCCGGCTGATAGCCATACGTATAGCTTACTTAGTTTGCAACCCTTAATGATAACTTGAAAAAAATCCTGCGGAAACAACTGATAGTACTCCGGGACACCCGGACCCCGTTTGGGACATTCCCCAAAGCCTACGATTCAACGCCATTTTTTCATTAGCCCAGGCCAATTCCATACATCAATTACTGTACGTAGTTTTTTTCAACTACGAGGCAAACGACAGGGATTCCTTTCGAGGGTTCTCAGATGAAATGATGAAACGCCCTTTTTATGGGTCTCTCTGATTGGGTACGTCTATCTTCTTGAAATGCGTCTGCTTCTAGGCTCGTGGAAACCCAGGAATCGACCTGCTTCTCCTCGTCGCCGAGGCAACCTATTGCATGCGTATAGCAATGAATTCATGCAGCAGAGCTCTTGCCATAAACCCCAGCTGTTAACCAAGTGATTATGGTATGTACAGTGAGAGGAAGGTGAAGGGTGGAGTTGGGGGCCGAGATTGTGGTCCTTGTGGCGACAAGCTGGCTGAAGAACAAAAGACACTGAGACTATCCCATGCATGCAAACGCATGTTCGCAGAAAGTGTCCGGTTCTGGCAATGTGGTGGGCGTCCTAAATCTGAGGATTGGCGCGAGTCGCCGTTAGGCGTGCTCGACGGCTTTTCTCATAATGAATGTGTGACGTTACAAGTAAGGCTCTCTCTGGGCCAAAATCAAGAAGACGACATAAACGATCAGACAGAGCTGAGATGACTGGGTGGTTGGTTGTGAGCTTGGCGGGCGTGTCTTTGCAACCAGCCTCGACCACACTCGGCTCTACGGCTAGCTGTACTCTACCTAATTGTTCGACGGCCCGACCTACACCAACGTTCCTCGGATGCTTGCTATTAATAGTCAGAGTTCCTTGATATCTTGCTCGTGAACGTCCCGACTACCGACGATCGACGATGGACTACCAAGAGACTTTTCCTGGAGACTTCTAAATACGCCGCTACTCGTGGTTGTATTATATTTAATCTATTATATCACAACTATTCACACGCATATAAGCTGAGTATAGCCTTAGGGTCGGTTTTGACGACGCGTTTTTAGCAAATAACTTGCCAAATTTCTATTTTTTGGCNNCAAGTTTTACTTGCCAAAATAGCACAAAACTTGCCCTACGAAGAAGTTGTTTTTCAGATATTTCCTTAACTGTTCGTTGGTTGGAAAGTGATTTTTTTACTTCGAAAATACTGCTTGCTACTGGACGGACAGGCTGCTTCGTATACCTCTACACTTGCTTGCTGTAGACGAAATTATGCCCGATCAGCGACTCAGCAGCACTTCACTGGTTTCTTACTGCTGTAGCAAACTTCCTACATCAATAACGGGTTGATCTACCAATAACGCTCATATTGTGTGGTGTAATGTGGGCTCTAAAAGTGCAACCGTAGTGAAGCTCCAGGATAAACCACTGCGCCCGCCTGTCAGCATCCTTTCTAAGCGAACATTGTCCCCTCGGTGTCCCTCACGTTCTAGCACTTTCCGCCAAAACCTTGCTTAATATGCCATGCATCTTGCTCTGGAGCACATATATGTTCTTCATGGCGTCTACGTACGTACAGCAAGCTGCTCTGTGGGCCAAAACAAAAACTGGGTCATCGTTATAATTGGTGCAGACTGGACAAACTCTTGACATGCCTGCACCAAACGTGTGGTTCGCATCGCTTCGCGCCACACCATCACCTCGGTTGCGGTTGCTACACGTGCTAATAATGCGCCCAAAAGGCAATATCCGTCGAAGTATCAGGCGGTCGCCAATGATATACGCATCATCAGGCATGCATGTGTGCATGGTCATCATGTCCACTGCATGCAGTGGTGTGTGTACGCTCTTATAGTTATGCATACTTCTATAATGTTTTGTATATGGCCGCTAAATAATGCTCCGCTGGTGTCGGTACATTTTGAGAAGGCCAGTTGCGTCGTGCACTACTACGAGTTGTCTCCTATACATAATATACAGATTAAATCATACTTTCATCGGTATAGCCAGGGCGCAGGCATTCCTCTCTGGTCGCGCTTCATAACACGTGAAAACCTCGCGTGGCATCCTGCGCACGCAGCAGTAGGAGTAGTAGTATCGTATCATTAACGTTGTTGGTGTTCCTCGTCGGGCATGGCCACGTGATGGCCCGTCAGCGTGGTGACAGGATCATCTCATCATGTTGCATCTACAATACATAGTTGTAGGGGTGCATCGGATATTTTCTGAGACTCTCCTGACTTGAGGTGCTCTATACTTCACCCAAATAATGTTCGACGAAATGTGTAAGTAAGTATATCATTGAGGAGGAAATTCGCTTCCCTTTAAAAAACGTTTTCATGGGTGGCGTGGTCGTGAGATTCGAACTCACGACTCACGACCACATTACAACCCTTGTTCTGCCGACGACGCCATTTGTTAAGGCATTATTAGTTCGTTAGGTTAATGGTATATGGTTAACCTATCATATCACCCACCCAATCTAAGCCATATAACAGAATACGCCTATAACTCAATGACTAATATAATGGCCTACAGTAAGGAGTGCCCCTAAATATATGGTAAAAACAAACGATGATGGCGGGTACTAACTCGGTTTAAAACCCCCGTGTCATTCACAAATATTTTGGTCAAAAAGTGTTACCACTCTTTCCCTAAAAACAAGAACCGTTTTGATTAACCAATAGTATAAAACAGTCTTTATATTTGAGTAAAGAGTGGTGCATCTATCGTGACACGGGTCCCCTGCTACACAATAATACCTACCCTGTGTGGTGTAACACTGATTGATGACTCGATTGGGCCTTGGCGGCGTATTGAAACAATAATAACACAACAGGCAGAAGTACCTCACCTACGAGGCTATTATTGTTACCGACACGATACAACCCAAATACCGGCACGAATAACCCGAAGCAAGGTCAAAAGTCTGCAGAAACAAATAGTACCAGGTATACCTTACAGCCAGTATCGTCCGACATACGAATGCCTGCACGGTTCAAGTGATGTGTATTTCTACTCCTACTCCTACTACTACTACTACTACTACTACTACTACTACTACTACTACTACTACTGGAGACATACATACGAAGTATGCACGAATCGTAGATAGAAGCGGGGCGAACAAGCACGTATATATGCTGAATGGTACAACCCGCCCGTATCTTGTCAGCTGTGGTAGCGAAGGAGACATCAACCCAGGACCAAGTCAATGTTAGCTTTCCTGCATGTAGCATATACGTAGCCGTCTAGCGCGTCAGAGTGGGAAAAAACACAACCACGCCGACTGCCCCGCGATTCTCTTTCGCCAAATTATTTTTCCACGGCGCTTCCAGAAAAGGGATGTGGCTCGTGCTCATACCTTATTATGAGTATTCGTAATCATAGCATCCATTGTAATCCCATTTAGACGGCTAGTTTCGAAGTTATGTTTTGAATATTTCGAATATATTCAACTACCCTTCCACACCTAAAAAACCCGAACCCGAAAACTCGAGACAAGAATACACGAAAAACGAAATCCCGACCCCTAACCGACACCCTATCTATACCCTATACCCTATTCATAGTATACCTCACTGCCACCATACATACATACCCTTACGCAACGAAATTTCGATCTCGGATACCGATATAATCACAGACCAGAGGGACCATGTTGTGCTGCTGCTTGGAAAAATTGACAAATATCTCACACCTCGGAGAGCCTACACTACAATAAGGGACCATGTTGTGCTGCTTGGAATAATTGACAAATATCTCACACCTCGGAGAGCCTACACTACAATAATATAGTAACACTTAACCCATTCAGAACTGAAACCATTATCCCACACTATAATTCCAAGTATTTTGTTCCCAAATACGTGGGACCAGTTTTTGAGGGGTTAACGTTCCAACGTTCCACATCAATAGTACGGCCCCGCGTATTTACATTTTACTCTGTTACTATTAATATAACACTCGTCGGATTTATAGGTTTTGTGCTTACCTAGTTCTATATAGGGCCATTATTCTGAGAGAGTTTTTCCTTCGAGAACGACTACGACTACTGTAGGTATATATTATATGTATGTGACGCGTTTTCGTCGCGGATTGTTTGTTTAAGTTTAGCTTCTAGATTTTCCTGGGTTTTTTTTTCAAATACAATACATACACGGAATTCAAATTCCCCGATAATTTAGCCTATACTATGTTAAGTTTCACAAATTGACAGAAACGCCTCCGTATCTCGATACAAATATAGTTCGATACGATTTAAGCGGTCGATTGTGTAGCACAAAATGTTACCGTGGTAGCTAGATTCCGCATTGGCAACAGTGGTAGTAGTAGTAGTGTTACCTTAGTTCAACGCGAGTAACATGCTAACATTATGTTAGACACCCCTCGGCATTTAAGTCACATTTTAACATATTACTCCTATATATTATAGTGTTATAGTGTTTCACCTTGACCGGTTCCGAAGGTAAGGGACCCTTCTTATAGTATGTATTGAATTTGAATACATACGAATCATAATGTATTAGAATTCCGTTAAAAAAAACGCGCTGGGCAAGGAATGACGTATTGTGTGAAAAACCCAGTAACTCACGAAGGAGGGTCAACGATTACACGTGGGCAACCAACGAGGGGAGCGACGGCCCCAGGGGCGCCGCTGCCAGCGGCAGATTATT
>JAXFYO010059423.1:231-10448 GCA_034768055.1 Saccharina latissima
CCTGAGGTTTCGCCCCCCATGCGAGTTTGTACCATCAGCCGGCTCCGGTGCTGAAAATCGGAACAACCTCGTGGTCCGTGACACGTTTGCTTCTGGAGCCATGTATCTATCCACTGCAGTGCTGTTGTTCAAGCCGGACCGCCGTTCGACAAGGAAGTAAACCGAGCTAGTCCCTGCAGGCCCTGCGCACTAAAACGGACGCACCCCAAATTGGAGGGGGGGGGGGAGAGAGAGAGAGGAGGCTGTGGTGGGGAGGGCACAGAGATTTGGGTGCACTGTAGTTTGACAGGTTCATCAGGGGCTCGATCTCCTCCCCCCTCTGTGTTTTCTGAGGACCGCAGCTACAAGGAGGCACGAGAGACAATTGTAGACGTTTTGTTCTTGCCCCGTGTGTGTGAGCATCAAGGCAGATGGTTCGTGGCGAGCGTGCCAGTGGTTGTAGGCCCCAAGTCTGCCTCCGGTATTTATTTTTATTGCGTCAATCAAAGCGACGTTTTCGTTGTGTGGGATAACTTGCAAAACATGAAATTGCGCGGTTATTTTTTGCCCGTTTTCTCTCTCTCCCCCCATACATCCCGCAGGAGCGAGTGCAGAACAACTTCCACGACCGTGCGCTTCCGTCTGCTCGTCCGGAGCTGGTCTCGAAGTACATCGAGCCGCTCAAGGACCCCCTGTGGGACCGGGGCCTCCTGCACTTTTACAAGTCGCTACAGGTGAGAAAGGAGAAAGGTGGAGATATTGGAGGAGGGGGGCGAGGGATATAGGGGGAGCGGGAGAGAGAGGCGTGGATAGAGCACGAGAAAGAGAAGGAGAAGGAAGCCGATAAATAGAGAGGGATGTGGGGGTTGAGAGAGAGGGCTTATCCTCGCGAGGCGCACTTCGAATTAGCACGGTTTCTCCGGGTGTACGTATGTCTTGCTCGTCGGCCGGATATGTTTATTTCCGTGCTCGAAAGTTGTTGGCATCTGTTTTGTCGATGCAATGATCAGAGTCTCCATCTTTGAGGGGGAGATGGCGACAGATCCTCTGGAACGCGCTCTAAACATGTTGGCCTCTTTTTCCTTTATTTCGCCCCTTGCGCCGGACCAACGCGGCGAACAGGGCGAGGTTCAGCCAGGAGAGCAGCTGCTGCAAAGGGCCCTGGACGTGTGGAGAGGACCGTCTATGGTCATCACCGGGGATGACGACCCCACCGTCCCCACACAGGTGCTTAGTCCACCCCCTTAGCACTAGCTCAAACGTGGCCCGTGCTCTTTCTCTCCCTCTCTCCGTGCCACTGTCTGCTGGTACGAGGCAGCAGTTTGGTTTTCTTACAAAGCGTCATCAATATAAGCTATTGCTTCTTGTCACCTTGCTGCCAGCTACGGGAGACCCGATGAGGGTCGACCCCCCCCCCTTACGTGAGTCACAACCATTATAGGATGTCGACGCCGCGGCCACTGCCACCGCTGCTCGTACGCTGTTCGTTGGTGCCTTGGTTGGTGACAAACCGCCGCACGGTTTTTACTTTTCTCGAAAATGCATTCCGCTGACGAGCTGTGCCACGGGGAAGTATAGTTTGCATGTGATGAGGACTTGAAGCGTTTTTTTAACGTGCAGCAGCCCGTCCATCCTGTATATTCGTGCCGACGGGCTGCTGCAGACAGCCGTCCCTCAGACGTAGCACGCTGCGTCGCGTTTTTGCAAAGCCCTTTGCTGTCCCTCCCCCCCCCGTTGTTTTGATTTGCGGCCGGTTTTGTCCGAAACCTCGCTCGCTTAGTCTAGCGTTTTTGTGGCGGAGGCGATGGAAGCGAGCCTTGTGGTGGTGGAGTCGTGCGCACACATACCCATGGACGAGAAGAGCGAGGTGGGTACCGCCATACGGATGGGCACACTATTTTGACGTACAGCACATTGTCCCCTTCTGTTTTTTTTTCTCGCCCGAGACTACTTTCTGCTGCACGTACAAAGTATTGCTGTGCGACAGATTCGGTCGGAGCTGTCAACCTTTTTGCTGCTCGCAAAAATTAGCGTGCTCTCATTCCAAGTTGTCTTCTCCCCGAAAACGTGAATGCAGATATATGTAGTCCGCCGTCGGTCTCGCGCGGGAAGGCGAGAATATTGGTACGCTGACCGACACCAGTAGTAGTAGTAGTCGACGAGGGGCATGTCGAGAGCTACCTACCTTTAGCCGCCTTTTTTCTGATTTCGAAGTTCAAAGAGCGATCCACGCTGCCTTCTGTTCGAGCTCGCAGAAGAACGACACACGCCGTAACTAGTCTAGCCCCCTCGTTTCACAGCCTTCGTTTCTTACAAATGAGCCTCGCTATAAGCGGTCGCAACTACAGTAGCGATGATGACGAACACCCGCCGCCGCCCCACGCCTGAACTGTGACGATTACCGCGGCGTCCCTCCCCTCCCACCCGGATCGACCCGTTCCGTCTACGAACCGCAACAAATAAAAAGGCATTTACTTCCGCGGTACTACGCTTCGCCAGCAGCGAGGAGGTCCAAGACGCTTGGGTTGCCGGAAAAAGAACAGCCAAGTAGTCTTATTGTTGTGGTCGGCGGTCTTGTTGTGGTCGGCGGTCTTGGTGTGGGTGGCAGCCGGACGGAAGGAAGTGAAAGGTCGGCGGCTACATATTGGCGGTAGTTTTAGTTTGGTCCGAATTTTGGCACTTTGAATCCGGACGGGCAAAAGACAGAATGAAAAAAGTCTTAGGCGCCTGCTTACCTGCCTGCCTTNNGCCTGCCTGCCTGCCTGCCTTACTGTAGCGTGCGCGGAATCTCAACGTTGGTTTGCAGGTGTCGGTTCGGTTACGTGTTAGTGTATACCCTCCCGTGTTAGTGTATACCCCATGTCCATGGAATATTGTTAGTGGTATGCGTCGGTCGAGCTGCGTTTATAGCCGCGGCGCAAGAATCTTGTCGTAGGTGCGGCCGGGATCCCCTACGGGGGAGGAAGCAAGGGAGGGAGAGAGCGTTTTTCAGCGGCGCTAAATCAGCCCTTGCGAGATGACGACACCGGATCTCCCCACCTGTCAGATATGTCCTCTAAAAAAAAATGCCCTTTGAAAAACTGAGCGCAGGCGTTGTAATTATTGTCGTTCGCGCCAGAGAGGGTCACCAGCCTAGAATAAGGGTGTCGGATGGGTGTGATGATAGCTCCTTTGCCGGTCGGAGGAGGATGTGGTGTTTTATTATGTATGTTGGGGTTTTCTTGCGTGCGGTTCGGAACTATGGGCTATGACGGTAAAAGGCCGCCATACCCCATATACATTGGACGTGTGTACGTAATGATTATATTTTTTCGAGCTCGGCCTGCCTTCACGACACACGGCGCGGGTTGTTTTTTTTTACGCCGCGACTGCGGCTGTTGCGGTGCGGAGCGCGGAAGCCGGCTCGTCCATTGTGGTGTTGCGTTGTGCATGGAGCGTGTTGGGGGTGGCAGCTGGGTGACGGCTGCTGCCGTGTTTTCGTGTGAAGCCGTGTCTTCGGAGTTGAGAGATCATTGTTCGGCACGTCTGTTTGAAAGTCTGGGCGTGGGTCCACACGCTCGCCATAAATCGAGGCAGTCGTGGTTGATCGAGAAGGTAGTATTCATACTGTAGTTGTTTCTGCCATGTTTGAGGTATGGGTGTGCGGGGGGGTGGTGTTGCCACAAGCCTAGGAGATGCCCCGCTGGTGTTGGTGACTGATGTCAGTGAGTTGGTAGTTGGTACTACAGTAGTTGGCTGGCCGGTTCGTTGACGTTCATAACAAAAAAATGTGAATCTGTAGAGTTCTAGGATGTATGATTTCATGCCTCGAACTGTAGTATCGTAGCTCTAATCTGCGAGCAAGGGCTGTCTGTGGTCGTCCGGGGACATCCGGGCTACATCCCCGGGTTTGCTAGGTGGATATGGATCTTAGGGTATATCGGATGTTGCTACTTGCTGCTGTAGATCATCGCCCACAGCAGTCACTTCTTTTTCTGATTGTTGTATTTCTCTTTGATCCAGTAGGATGTCTCATGACTCATCAGTCGTCTATAGGGCGAACAAATACCGGTACTGGCATTGAAGTTATTTTTTCACTGCGGATTACACCGAGATCTTCAGTTACCCGTGTGTGTTGCGCAGTTCGTACACCTGGTGGCGAGCTTGGTCTGAACTGGTCCAGTGTCATTCTTTGCAACTCTGAATGTTGGAGGTATTCGTACATCCTTGGCTTGTTGTGCGCATGACCCCCGAAACTGCACCGGGGGGGCGTCCTGTGTTTTCCTCTCCATCTTGTATGTTTGTACGCTTTTGTACCCAGAAAAAGCAACCAAACCAATCTAGGCATGTGTGTGGGCAGCTATCGTACGTAGTGAGCGAGCAGGATTGTGATGAGTATAGTATAACGCTGCGCGCGTATAGCAGCCCGCGTTGCTTCGTGTGGTCGATGCTGCAATAATAACCGTAATTTTATTTCGTCGTCACGCGTTTTTCAATCCTTCCTACGTATATGTCCAACATGTAGTACAATACGAGTACGTACCTGTTTTTGGTTTCCAAGCACTGTTTTTGGCCGCTTCCCTACTTTTAAGCCTATAAACATCCGTGCCTCCATCCAACATTGTTAAATAGTAGCACCAACCTGGGGAACGTCACGGCAACGCATATCGTTGGCGCTGCTCGAAAGTAGTAATGAGCGTCATTTTAATTCGTCATTTTTCACCTCTACACTGTTGCAGTCAATTGAATGAAGCTGTTGGTGCTACTGCTGTAGAACGAGCGAACCACATAGAAGAGCAGAGCTATCATCTGTGTATGCGCACATGCGCACATGTGTCACACAAAAAAAAAAAGGTACGAAAGAGGTACGTATACCTCCGTACTTTTAGCCATTTAGAGGTAAACTCGAAATGCTTGTAGCAATCCGGGAAGGCTTTCTGGCCCCCTCTCTCCTTGGCCAACGCTCCGTCGTACTGTTGTTGGCTGAAAAGGCCAAGGAATCCATACTAGCGCTATGTGCTGCGGTACAGAGAGGTGGCAACGGAGGAGTGTGATAAGAGTAGTAGGCGTTATTGATACGGGCAATTTTCAAAATCATGTTTCATGATCCGCGTGCGAAGGCTCGGTATGCAGCTTGCACAGCAGCTGTTAGCGTGTGCCACAGGGGCCGAGAGATGAGGAGACGCGGCGTGACACTTCGAGGGGTAGTACCGCTAGTACTGTGCGCAAGCGCAGCCGCTCGGATGCCTCTGGCGGGAAGGTCGGCGTTCGCAAACTACGGGTTGCGCTGCTGCTCCAGAGATGCTCTAGCCAGAGGGAGACAGCAGCACTCTCATCGCACCCTCGCGCCCGGCTTGCGAAGCCCCGTCCCCGCTAGGAGCACCGCTTCTCCTCGCGCAGAAGGCAAGGCTCCAAAAGGCGTGGCTAGATTTTTTTCTTCCTCTGACGGCGATGGTGCATTGTCGCCCGGGGATGATCTCGATGAGCGGGTGAAGGCCGCCATCGCTGCTCTTCCTCGGCGACCTCACTGCGCCGTCGTTGGCGCTGGCTTTGCTGGGCTCGCCACCGCGTACCACCTGGCTGCCTTCGGCTCGGACGTGACCATCTTCGACCCCAACGAGGTCGGCACGGGCGGTGCCTCGTCGGTCGCAGCCGGGCTGCTGCACCCTCTGACCCCGCGAGGAAAGCTGATTTGGAAAGGGGAGGAGGGCTTCGTTGCCGCCAAAGAGCTCATTGAGGTGAGAGGTGCGCGGTTGAAGGCTCGGTTCTCGGTTCATGACGAGATGTGAGCGTTGAGTCATGTTTTCTGGTAGTTCCTCTTCCGTCGAGGCTTGAACCAGCCTCAAGCGGTGTCTGTGCAAAGTGCAGTGTGTGTACACTGTGCACGTGGGTTCAGTAGTAGCCTGGTGAAGGTGCCCCACGGTGCAATCGCAGAGCAGCGTGGTGGATGCTTGCCGACATGTTGACGTTGGTGAGCGACACGTTCACGAGACAGATGGTCCCCAGATCGCCTGTCCTGGTTGTTCTGGCAGGGATCATGTTCATTCGTTCATGCTATCCTCGGCGTTGGACAATGGTTGACTTTAACCTGAGCATCAACCGTCATCACAGCAGTGCGTTGCAGCAACAGAAGTCAGCAGCACCAGCACTACTAGCACTATAATAGCACCAGCACCAGCAGCACCAGCAGGGGCAGCAGCCACAACAGCAACATCAGCGGTATACCTTGGATCCCGGTATTTTCTGAAGCGATAAGCAGGACTTGCGATCCAAGAGACGAGATAACCCTTGCACAGATGCTTCCAGCTTCCAGTATACTTCATACTCCGAGTATACTCGAAGCATCGAGTACATTTCGTACTCCGAGTGCTGAGAGTATTACAGTATTGGCGGTCTAAATACTGCGAGTACAGGGAATACGAGCAGTGCCGAAGGCCCAAATACTGTGAGTACTATTGATAGGAGAATGAGCAGTACAGAACCCCGAGTNNGTACAAACATCCGAAATACTTGGAGCACTCAGAGTATCAAGAGTAGTGAACCCGCAAATACTGCGAGTACGCGCAGTATATACTCCCGAAATCCTTCCAGAACTCTAAGTACTCCAGTTGCCCCCCCCCCGAAAGTAATTGGTTCCAACTCCCACTCGTGGGACCATCCGTGAATGCTTTCTGCAATACACTGGGGATGAAATTGTTGAAACGGTGCACAGATGGTCGAATTATACTTCATACTCCCGAGTATACTGCGCATATTGAGAGTATTTTGGTACTCCGAGTATTCGCAGTACTCGCAGTGCCAACGGGCGAAATACTGGCGTACTTAGCAGTACCCGCAGTACATGAAGCCCAAACACTGCGAGTACACGAAGTACCTGAAGTAGTTTCTCTCGGAAGTACGTTGCTTTACTCCCAGGTACTGGGAACATTTATTTGTGAACCCTTGTTTTTTCTGCTGTGTACGATCGTAGTATATAATTCAAGTACGTATATTGCAGTATGCGTATACCCCACAAATCGTCTCACCGCCTATGTATACGAGTACAGCCTACGAGTACGCCGTGCCGTCGGCTGATTGATTGCGGTTGCGATCGCCGTAAAACCTACTTATACCAGGTGCATGGTGAACAGAGGTAGCTGGTATAAATATAATACGCTGTTGTTCTCGGTGTCAAGCATACCATCGCTCTTTCTCATTAGAGTTAGGGGTGTGGTCTACTGCTGTATATACCGTAGGATCTTGGGGCAACTGCTAAAGCTGGAGCTGCAGGACCGGTCCCAATGAAAGGGGTGGGCTTCTCTCTGTTCTCCGTGCTCCGCCCCTCCGTCTTCTCCGTCCTCCGCAAATATGCCCTACAATACGGCAGCAGTACGAGACCGCGGTTTGCCCCCTTGACTGGCCGTCCGCCTACACTAAAACTAGTATATTAAGGCCTAAAGAGGCATTGACGGGCCCCAAAAAAGACTGGTCTCCTATATACCATACCGTACGCTATACCATACCAGGTACATACGTATGATATCGTCTTTGGTTCTCCGTCCTCCGTCTCCCAATCCTCGGAACATTTGTAGGTAGTTGCCACTTGGCACCCACTGGAAAACATGCCCACGTATATATCATACTCGTACTTCTATTCATAAATGAACTGTCTCCTGGCGCTCCGGGACAACAACAACAACAACAACTGTAATGCCTTCCGTCGAGCAGCTAGTTCGAACCAGCGAGCAAACGTAGCAAAGTAGCCACAGGCACTGCGACCTTTTCGTATGAAAATCGGTTTACCCACCGTATTACCTGGTATCATATGGTATGTACCTGTGTAGCTAAAACGATCAACATCGCAATGCGAACTCCCGTGGCCATGCATGCGCAACATGCGTTCGAAACCTTGCACACCTCGGGAAGATAATCGATTCCTACTTAATGATGTAAATCTTGTAGGGCAGGTGTATCCCTGCTCTGTATGATCTAGCTCATGTTTCCGGGTGGGAGCCGTATAACCTGCATGACCTCGGACTTGTTTCCTGGGTTGGATCTGTAACAATACAGATCCTGTGCAAAATTATCATAACGGCAGGTTAGGGTCTACGGCGTAGCTGATCTAGATCGTGGTCTGTCGGACGTGTGAAACCTTGGGGAGAATTTCACTCTCAGGAGCATCACTTCAGCCAGCCAGCTCGCATCGCAATCCAGACCTTCTGCGCTCTCCCCTCAATAACCCCCACCATCTATGAATCCATAGACGCGCAAGCAAAGGACAAACCGCTTCGTGTCGTGTTCCATGCCGCACGCCCATAAGATGACAGCCCAGTTCAAGCCTTCTCTCTCCTCCCCTCCCCTCTCCTCTCTTCACAGCCCAGTTTAATCCTCACTTCTCCTCCCCTCCCCTCCCCTCTCTTTTCCTCTCCTTTCCTCTCGTCTCCTCCCCGTCCCGCCCCGTCCCTGCCTCTCCGCCGCCCAAATCATTTTTTTGTATGCGTCACACGCCGGGTGTTCGTCGAGAGGTTGTTAACGCCAGGCTTGTCGCCGACGCCGGGGAAGGGGGGGGGGCGCTTACGCCAAACGCGCCGCGGGGGTGCATAACGACCGAGAAGGTCTACCGCCCGCTCATGGACGAGAAGCAGTTCGGCATGTTCACGAAGGCGGCTGAGGCCTTGCCGCAGTGGGTGCAGCAGCTGACGCGAGAGGAGTACCTGGAGGCCGTTCCTGGGTCGGACGCCGATTGTCTTGGAGGTGAGTGGAGCCAGGTCAGGCCACAGGTCAACGCCTGCATTTTGTTTTTCAGCGTGATTGTTGTATTGTTTTACCCCCCCCTTAACAACTGCAAAAACCAACGCACCGAGGACGAGCTGCTTGGAATTGACTTGCGTTTTTTTTTCCCCCGGTAAATTAAACGGCGTCGTGACAACAACTTTTTTTCTCGGGTATGCCCGCATCCCACGTCCACGGGCAAGAATGCGGGTGCCAGGAAGTGAAAAAAAAAAAAAACTGGACCGACATCTGCACGCGCTGGGGGGTACTGGAATTCGACACGGCGAGGGGCGCACTGTTTTTATTGGTCAATCCACCGGCGTTCTGTATTTATTTATTTTTTCGTTGCGGTGTCGACGAGAGAGTGCACGGTTTTGAGAACGGCAGCAACCAGTCCGCCTTGTGTGCTGGGCGGCTTGTGCACGTAACGCTCTCGGATAGCAAGACGGGCCGCCGCGAAAATGTAGCGATATTCATATTCTCCCCCAAAGTATTTATTCCGAGTACGTATGTAACACAAGCCAGAACGACGCATGCCCCCCCCCCCCTGACGCGTCTCATGTGGACAGGCGTCTGCATACGAGGAGCGTTAGCCGTGGATGCCCCGACGTATCTCGAAGGGGTTTGGGCCGCCTGTCGTGGGGCTGCCAGCGCGGCGGGGGTTGCCAGCGGGGTAGATGGCGCCTCCACGGAGGGCGCAACGTGGGTGAGGGAGAGCGTCGAAGACATCCACGCTCTAGAAGCTTCGGGGGAGTTCAACGCGGTGGTGGCGTGCGTCGGGGCGGGGGTGAGGACGCTCGCCGGGGTGAAGGACATCGCGAGTCTTCGATTAGTTCGTGGGCAGAGTCTTCTTTATGACAACGCTGCTACCCCGGCAGCGGCGGCGGTAGCGGGAGGGAGTGAGGGGGGGGGGGGGGCGCGCGTATGCTGGATAGCGCCGTCCTCTGTGGGCAGTACGTCGTGCCGTCCACGGTGGGCGGGGCGTCCGGAAACGGAGGGAAGCTTCTGTGCGGGTCTACGCAGGAGCCGGTGCTTTCGGGCGAGAAGGTGGATAAACCGGCGGACATGAGCAAGGCGATGCGACAGCTGCGGCCGAAAGCGGCCAAGTTTTTTCCGGCCATTGAGGGGGTGGAGCCCGTGGGAGTCACGTCGGGGGTGAGTGCAAGCCGGCACGGGTGCATGCGTCTCAGCGGCAAGGGTGCATGTACCTCAGCAGACACTGATGTTGTTGTTGTTGTCCCGTACAGCGAAATATTATCTTGCCCGGCGATTCGTGGCGTCCGCGCACCGCTGTTTGCCTACAGTAGTACAACGGTAGCAGTAGTAGCAAAACAGTAGTCAGTAGGGGCTCTTCAGCCAGCCTCGGTTGGGGTCAGTAGTCAGTAGCTCGCAGGGCAAGCCGTTGTCGGGGCGTGTGCGCGGACGGCTGATTAAAAAATGGCAAAATTACCAGGGCTTTCTTCGGTACGCCTCCTTTAGGTTGGTATCATTTACCACGGTAACCAGCC
>JAXFYO010059437.1:0-13122 GCA_034768055.1 Saccharina latissima
CAGGTAAATCGGCTTGTCACGAGACAAACGTCCATGGAAATACTTTGCGATCAGTTTTCAGTAGAAAACGATAATACCATATTTATGAGATAAGAACACGTGTTTGGGTTTCGACGCTTTGGTCTTAAAGTGTGTGCACCACTAACGTAGTGTGAGCTATCAACAACATCATCACGACCGTCATCATCACAGCATATTGGAGATCCGGTGTATATCAACACCGGAGTAGGGGGCTTTCTTGAATAGAGATACCTGTCTCTAGAAAACAGATACTTTGGCGCCCAGAAGCGGCCGCTGCCCATCCTGGCCATATCCAAAAATGCAGATCATCTAACTGGTCCTCATCCCGACCCTACGCGCGGCTCTTGCGTCCACCGAAATTGTTTACGGTTTTATCGTCAATACTTTTCTTTCAATCTGCGGTTGTGATTACGCCCTGAACGCGCCTCACGTGGTGTAGCTTCCATGACTATCGGTATTATTTATCTTTCGATTCACCCCTATATTTTGGTATCTTACAGGCCCTGTTCCTAAAACGGTGACTCACAAACTCGGACAATACCGCGACTCAAACATGTATTCCCAATTTTCGTCGAAGGTACGCAATATTTTCTCGAACCTGGCCCGCAGTCACGTTGCTTGTGGTCTGTTTGGCGATATGGTTTCTCGACGACACGCTTGGGCACATGGCATCACGCCAACAATTAGAAAATTTCGATTAATTCTAAGCTGGGACATCGATATTGCCCCCCTCTGCTGATAGGATAGGGGTTGTACATTTCGTCCAAGGTTTGATGAAATCATATGATGCTGTGGATTTAGTCCCTATATAACGTCGGATGCGGGTGACTGAGGCAATGGCGGGCATGATATTTGCACCCGACAAGTACCTCAATTGTACTGGTTTCATGACGCTTTCCAATAAAGGCGCCTTCCATTAAAACGTGCCATTAGCGGTGTAGCTACATCAAGGATATTTGGCGCAAACGGCACGTTTTAATCGTTGTCCGAGTGTTGCCGGTACTTGGCGCATGCATTCGTGCATTATATACTCTTGCACTGTTGCGGTATGGCTCATGACATAGAACTAAATTTCAGCCATGATATCGGGAAATCTGCATGGGAACCCATGTTGCAGGCTGCATGTGATCCATCTATCGCGTGTGCCACGAAGCTGACCCTATGAAGAATTCAGGACAGTGACACCCGTGAGGGGTAGAACGAGGGTCAACTGGGAAACTATTCCGTTAGTACCTTTCGCTTATATTTAATGTTGTCGGGCATGATGGTGGTTGATACACGAGTAAACGGGCAGCAGCGCGCGTATTTACTACTTTGAGTTATCTTAGAACTCTATTATGATCGAATTACTGACTGTATTGTCTATACCCACGGCTGAGAGTAACAATCCGCACTGCAAAGCCCCTGAGCAACCTCGGTCCTTCGCCTTCGGAAATAAGATTGTCTTCAACCACCTCCCCAGTGAATATCAAGGGAAAACATCTGCATAACACTGTCGTTTCTGCAGGAAAATGTGAGTGGCATTATAGAAACGGCTAGTAGAGGTTCAGGTATACTTCCCACACCAAGTAGATCGTTAATTTAATATAAAGAGTGTTTAGTCCTGCAACTACGAACAGCATGAGCAGCACTAATGACCACATACTTATGATAACGTAAACAGTACAGTCAGTTCCATGTTTTACCTGGATAGTAAGACTACATAACATTTTCTATAGTTGAGTATATGACATCCTTCTGCCCGTGAACGAGTCCCCGTAGGGGTGGTAATATCGATATCGCGGTCCCGGTGTTCTTCTGGCACTATTGTGTATAGCATCTGCGTTGTTTGTCGGTGTCAAGATAACACTGCTCGGTCTACAAGGTTTAGGACCATGAAGCGTCTAGCGCTTACATCACAGGTGCGTGCCGCCATGCTGATGACGCTGCGGCAACTATACCCGGTATTTCCCGTCGGCGGTGGCTGCCGGACATATACACGGTATTTCCTTGAGCTGACCCCCCCCGTATGCGGATCACATTCCGTTGTATAGAGTGATTTAAAGTCGGGATGTTGGGTTTTATTCGACAGCTCGTTTGATCGCATATACTGGCTTCAACGCTAGTTGCAACTTGTTTTTCTGACTACAGCGTGCACTTCATCAACTCTCTCTATGCAAACGATCGCAGTTCTGTGTTTACATTCAGGTTCGTTCTACAGTACGGCCACACAGTTGGCAAACCCGGGCGCCTGCCCTCGGCACCTAGACCTCCGCGAGGTTCACGTGCGGTTAGCACGACCCTCGTCGTTAGCGTTGTCCGCCCATGAAAGCGATCCAGGGGGGACGAGCGAACTATTTGTCGAGCAGGCCACGCTGCCACCATAGGCAGACCCAACTCGGGGCCCTGGTAGACGTTGATGTCACCGTCGTGAGGGACGACAAAAACCTTGTTGGGAAACAAGTGAACAGGCGGGTCCTATGATGGCACACTACCTCACTCGGTTGCCTCAGGTCATGCGACCTCGGGCGCAAATTGCAACTACGTGGGCCGAACGCATCGCACTTACGCAAGACAACGCCCTGCTCTCTATGGATGGCTAATCCATGAAGCGAGGGCAAAATATTTCGTTCACTATGGCACATCCGGTGCTTATAATACCGTCGTTGGTGGGGTTGATCGCAACCAATACCCCTGATATCATGTGTATTTTGTGGTAGACGTCGGTCGAAGTAGTCTTAGTTCTTTTACACAGACACCTGCCCATGAACGCCTTTCGTGGCGTCTCCGAGAACACATTCGCGGCTCGACGCACACGTTGGGACTTGAACACGGGACATCTGTTCGTGGCTGTTCTTACGGAAAGAATTCAGGGCTCCACAACGATGACAGCCACCGGCATGACAGTGGCTCTGCAAGGTGCTCTGCGGGTTGCACGGTTTCCAAACCAGCACAATGCGCAGTGCTTGCCTGTCAAGGCGTCACGTAACAAGCTTGTACGTGGATGAGCAGTGGACTAAATCATGGACATCGGGGCATGGAAAACGCTCGAATACATTCGTATCAGTTTGGATTGACGACCAGCATTCGGGCGCCATACTCATCGTGGCAATTCTAAGAGGACTATTACGGTGGACCATAGTAAATAGGACCTACGGTGCACATAAAAACCAATATATAAACTATTTTTACGAACACGATTTGGTCCTGTTTACTATAGTCTCCAGTAATAACGACCGCCGCCGAGTTCCTACCGTCACCGCCCGTCGGAGAAGAGTTACCCGCACGCGCGCTGAACACGCGCGCTGAAGTACGCCTTAAATGCCTGGTACTAAGTTGGGAAAGTAGGCAAGGCCACTCAACACCAGGCCAGGGATCCATCGGAAGACCAGAAGACGATGTAGTATGGGCGGAACCCCGGCCGGGGCTGGAGTCTTCATCCCTTCCAATACAAACATTACCCGATCAGCGCCAGAGGTAACTCGTACACCAGTATGATGTGGGTTCAGTCACGCCCCCGGGATATTGACACAAGGCTGAGCCTAATCGGGGTGAGCACAAGGAGGCTACACATTGAGCGCGCCCAACCCACCCTACATGATGTTTAGTTTCACAACGTGCGTTGATTTCTGTGGATTGCGGCCGCATTGCGTGCTGCGCGCTGGCGAATATCCCGAGCGAGACCTTCCCGCTTTGGGCCTAGAGGCCTCATCCGCTCCACGTTGTACGTTCAATAATCACCGGCAGAGCTAAAGAGTACTACAGATATGCAGTAAGAAGATTTATATTGTGTTTGACTCCTAAGCATGGGTAAGGTGGACCTTACTTCCATACGTAATGCTTTATCCCGTGCGACGAACGCGAGTTTCTTTTCACCTGCTATTAAATGTGATGTGTGCCTCGATGTAGGTGTTTGACATAAAGGAAAACTGATAAATGGACAACAACACACGATCAAGTGTACAAATGACTTGATACAAGTCATGGATGGCTTGTCCATGAGCCAAACCTGCAGGAACAACACGCAACCCGAGCGCCACCATTGATGTGGTGTTTGAGAGGGTGTTAGCTTGCAATCGTGGGTGTTTGGTGGGCAGTGTTGGTCGATGTGCGGTTTAGTGGTGCGTTGGTTTGCATTGTTTCCTGTCAAGAACCCAAACTTAATTGCCAAAACTGTTGGTGACAACCAAGCACCGGTATTTCTTGATGACGTTGAGGTTAAACGAAGGTGTTATATGAAACGTACAGTAACGCCCGCAACTATTACGAACCTGAGCTGACTTAGAAAGAGCTCGAGGCTTGCCCATCAGCTGTGTCAGATGGGAGGCTACTGAGGGTTTGAGCGTTCTAAATATAGTTTGCCAGTTTCGCTAACGACAAACGAGTCGACAAGATTAAAACCACCCCGACCGTGAAATGTCGAGCTGTCCTGAACCGTATCTACGTACGTGTAATGCAGACGCTTGTGTCAGATCCCTTACAAGAAAACGATTATACAGGGGAGTTTTACGGTGCGGCATGAGTTAACTTATCGGTCAAAAGCGGGAAACAATACCGCCATGCGCCGTGCAACCACATTCCATAAGCTGGGTACTATAGTGCAGTGGGTAGATCGCTGAACATGTACTTCGTACGAGGCGTGTATGTACAGTCGAACTCAATTAATTAGTCCAAGAAGCTGCGTATGGCGTTGATTTCAGCCTCCCCATATTAAAAAAATTAAAAAAAAACAACAGCTGTGAGCTCGAGGATTTCGTCGAAACTCATCTTAGCTAGCTGAGTGTAATACTTCGATCGCGCGTACTTACGGATTTTACATGTCCTCATGTACTCCCCATATACACCACCTATGTTAATCCAAAATGATACAGCAGTAAACCTGTAGACAAACAGAGGAGTGCTGGTGCACGTTTGGTCAAACTTTTCCTTCCTGACGCGGCACCCCAACTGAAAAAGAACCATGTATCGTTACGATCCCATCCATGGTCACAAACGAGTGTTCGTCGTATTGTACCTACATTATAAGGTTAAGCGTGCACTTGTGCACACAATCAATATTTGGGTGATATACTGGAGTGCTCCTCAAGTGAAAAGCTTGAGCAAAACGAATATAGAGGCGTGATATAATCATGTCCTTGTAACACATGTAAGTAAAGCACCTATCAGTACCACAGGCACATATATTGTTTTGCCCTGGACACGCAATATGTCACAGCCCCTCGGACGACTTTCAAGCCCTAGTTTATCGACCACGGGGAGAGTGCAAACAACATAAGATACGCCCATGAACAGATCTCGGCGAGGGCATTCCAACGCCTCGATTTTCTATGCGTGTGCGTGCCCCCTTTGTTTCAGAGAAACTCGGTTCAGAAGTCCGTCCCAGGGCTTAGGGTTATTGTATTGCGTGTTATAGGTAGGAAACAAGACGGGACAGGGCAATGCTTCAACCGAGTAGTCTACAATGTAACACGTCCATGCTATACGTCTTTGACGCTAACCACGACGCTCCATGTTCATCACGCATCTTCGTCATGCCACAATCGCAGCTAGAACGCTTTAGAGTCATTCATCAGAGCAGTTTTGTTTTTATTCACGTATAAATTTATGCACTACACGCCCGAAACTCTACGAAAGCCGGGGGGCACGAATGCATGACATATAAAAGCCATGTGAGTGTTGAGCATTGCCTGAGGGCCTGAACACTACGATTGTCGGCGAGCCTACGCACTATCACAGGACCGTCTTGTCTCGCACAGGCCTCGTAGTCTCAAGGTTTAACCTAAAATGTGTACATATCGATCGGCGTTGTACGCATCTCTGTCTACCTCACATAAAAAAGTACCCCCTTGATGGTCGACAGAGGCACAAGCCTGAAATTTCCGAAGGGCACACCTGCTGTACCTCCTGCTGTAAAGCGCCTGTCAAGTGCGACACGCGGTCAACAACGTGTACTATTCTGAAGAAAACGGGTATCAGCGAACAAACCTATCACAACTGAAGACTTCGTTTGGAAACGTTTGCCTCAACCCTCACAACTGAAAAGTTCGTTTGGAAACGTTTGCCTCAACCCTCTGAAATATGACACGCTCTCAAACACGCTCCAGGTGTGGAACTAAAGGCCTTTGGAGACGTCGCTTCTCAGCGGAATGAATGGGGACATACGAATCAAGGCATGTCCCATGCAATAACAGAAACCACGGCAAGATGTCGGTGTTCAGGCGCTACGCCTATTTTCTTAGAGAGGTACAGACTTTCCAGACGCCTAAATGTTGACCTGTCTGTATCAGTCAAGGCCAGAATATGGTAAGCGCTATACCAAATGTCAATGAAAAACAAACACGTATTTGCATCTCGGAGAAGTATAAATTACACCTGCATATATTCCTGTTGTTGAGGGTTTGTTTTGTATGGTCTGCAACACCATATTTGCTAGCCAAGTGGAAACTGTGACTCCCCGCACGAGTTCAGACGAAACACGTAGCAACGTACAAAATAAAGCATACGTATATCAAACCTTGAGGATCTGCATTGGAAGCATTCACGTCCGCACAGGTACCCAATAAAAATATATGTATATCCAAGTGGAAGCTGTTGGAATCGTCTCTTCTCCGTGTAAGAAAGGGACTCGTCCGAAACAAGCAAGAACACCTCCAACCAAACACTTCATTAAGAATCTTGGTGTTCAGACCCCCCTCACAATTTCCTACTGTAATACACGTGCCTCTTCTCATGTTGTGAAGGGTTTGTTCGACATTGTTTGCCGCGCAACACGTACCAGATGCGTGGCAAGTGCGACTCCCGGCGCGATTTCAGCCGAACCATGTACCAACGACAACATACGTACGAAGCAATAGTTGACCTTGCGTTCTGGAAAGATGTACTTCCTCCCGTGTGCACACTCTCGAACGCATGGTATATGTCCGTGCAAGTAAAGGCTGCCGGACATGTCTCTTCGCAGCCGAGTGAAGCGGCTGGTGCGAAACAAGCCTACCTCGCAAAATAAACTACAGCACCTGAACAAACCCCGGGACTCATAATTCCCCTACAAACACAAGGTATGATCTAGTCCATTTAACGGGCATGGGCCGCAACCGGAAAGCTGTAAACCGTGCTGGAGCCCTGCCAGCAATGTTTCCTACACCATTCATGACAAACAAAAACCAGTAAACGTACCAAAGGCATGAAATACACAGTACGGAAAAGCAGCAAACTCCAACCTTGTCGGTGCATTTCAAGTGCAGGAGTGAGCGGTTACAATAGTCCTCGCGCTCTCCACAGGAAATGGCAACATAACGAATCCCTGTAGTACCCGTACGATATCGCAACATGCATGCGCAGACAATTATAGCAGGTATATCGTTTGTAAACCCTATCGGCACACGCGTCCCATTATCAAACACTCGTCGCTACCATTTGCCGGTATACTTACTACGAGTACACGTAACCTTAATATCCCCCTCTTTGAGAATCGAACCGGATGAAGCCGGCGGGCGGCTTACGCGAAAGACACACGGCACCGACGAAAGCAACGTTTGCCAGCACCGTTTTGTCTAGGTGACGTGTAGAACCTTGCACTAGAGCCCTGTTGCCTTGGATACGAGGGCGAAATTACTAGTTTGGATTCAAGTATCTGGTCATGTGAGCCCAGCATGACCACGCACCCAGCCTGTAGTACTGGCCCGACAACCAAACTTCCAGCAGCTCCGTGAACAATAACCCAACTTTTTTGTTGTTGTCGCTGGTGCAAAGTACTCCCACTTCAGTTACTCGTTAATTCTCGAGCTAGGTGGCCACAATATCTCCGTTGAACGGTCCCTTGCTTATTCCGCCCTGACGGTGCTTTCATCGGCCAGCATGAAGAAGTAGTCCAAGTTGTAATCATGGTTGATAATGCACAGATATATGTCGGCAGAGCCTTGCGGAAGGCCGCCGATCCCGTGTCTGTGGCAGCGATGAAATAGGTAGGGCCGACGCAAACATTATGGTGACCGATGGGGGATGTAGAGTCGGTATCGTGCGGGTTGGCACAGTGGTTGTGTATCTCTTTCGAGTGCGTGGTCTGCGGTCGTCTCGTTTAAGAGAAAAATCCTCGCTTCGAAACACTCAAACCACCTAACGGTAGACCACTACTGTACCAATCACCGAATATCATAGAACTTACACAACCGCCAACCACGTACTTCGATACCGTTTATTTATCGGAGGCGAGGGGTTATTTCGCTGTTGCACCGAGAGAACTCTTGGGGAAGCATATACAAGTCTTCCTGTGAGCGGGTGTCTCCGACAAAGGGCTGGCCTTGAAGCCTAAATGTCGAGATATCTTCACGATGGGGGCATTGGGACTATTATACACAAACATCCACCAAATACAACTCGTGGCGAAAGTGGGCAGTGGTGCCGTCGCGAGTAGAGCTAAAAGGCGACGATGATTACGTGAGCCTGTTGGTATGGTACAACGGAGTCCCATAGACCCACCCAAATACTGGTGACAGCATGGAACATCCCTCATGGCCGGACCAAAGCACACAACAACGCCAATGCATTAGTGCTCGACTACAGTAGGTCTCCATCGATCACGGGCGGGCTTATATTGCGAAACAAATAGTACAACCCTTGTGTACCAAGACAAATGTATTAAACCCACATGCCAACTTCCTTGTATTCGTGGTATCCGGATCCGCCGGGCACCGTCACGAAGCCGCTGAGATCCGTCGTGTAGTCAGCGCACCCCGTGCCGCCGGTGACAACGTGGAACGCGTCAGCAGTAGTGTTCGCGGATGCGATCTTAAAGACGAAGTAGAACAGATCCACTGTATCACGGATGGGAGCAGGTGAACAGGGCAAGATACGGGTTCGGTCAGACACGCGAGCTTGATTCGACAGACACCCGTCAAACGTGTCCACCAAGGTCGACCCATGCACCTTGTTGGTGTATGAAACATGTCGGAGCGTGGAGAAACGAAGGTGCGGTACTGGTGGTGAAGCCTAGTGCCCGACTACGCTAATTCTTCACAATGTATCTGCTTCTGGGGGATTTCGAATAGTTCCCAGAACGCTATTTCTGATACGTATAGCCATCAATATTGAATGGGGCGGCTTTCTGAGTCACGCATTGTCTCGGCATCGGATCTAGGGTGGAATACGGATTTTCGAATGCGAGCATCAGGAACAATATTTGGTACCCCTCCACGACACTGTAGCAGTGCACAAAGTGAACATATTCACGTACCATCCCTTGAAACGTCGATGGAGTATCTCAGGTATTCTCCGTTTGCAATCCAGCCGACAACGTAACCGAAGCTCTCCTGCTTTATGTCCACGTCTGTGCCTAGCCGTAGCGCCTGTCATACAGTCGACAATGTGTCATGAGGCAGGCTGTAAACATTGTCAGGACTCTGCGAGGGAGGAATACCCATGGTCAAAACTGACACTCGAACCACATGGCAGTCATACGCCTTAAAAGTGATATTGAGACGGCAACGATGTCCCACGTCAGCAGATTGACATCAGGTAGAGACAAACGTTAAGCCACGACGTCTTGGTTTTCGCTACCGCTGGGTGTCTTGGTTTTCGCTACCGCTGGGTGATTAATCTATACTTGTGTGCAGACGAATATTACGGCGAACCAGATCAAAACATACCAAATACTGTTGCTACACGTAGGAAAACATAGACTGGTAGGCTTTTGTGTGTACCCTAGGTCCTATTTACTATCGACTCCCGCCACAGTGACATTGTCCCACTACGTAAGCCGCACTAAACAGTACGACGGTGTGCGGGTATAGTGGAGGTGTTGGGTCACACTACAACGTCTCCACACGAGGAGATCGTTGATGCAGTGCTCGGTTTCTTTAACACAAACACCCCCTATATCTATAAAGAACCCGTGAATTGCTTCATGCGCATGTTATTGTATTTACTGGGGGTATTCAAACGTGGGGGTTTTATGTTCACATTCGCTTGATCGTCATCAATAAAGTACACGGCGAGTCTACAGGCGTAAGCCATCTTCCTTTCACGGTGGGTCCGTGCTGCGGTAGGAGTTGCGCTGCTGAGCCCACCCACACCTAATTGACGGCGCTCCTCACATAAGGAACAACCCGACGACTGCTGTGACGATAGGAGCATACCTTCAGGCCAACGTATTTACAATTGACCGGGGGGCACTCAACTCGCATGAACTGTCCGACATAGAATGATTTCCACTTGTACTCTACCGCGTGTACAACATCCTCGCTAAACGACTTGGCCAGGCGATTGATTATGATGGCACTTGAAAACCATTATTGTCGGCGTCCGCCTTGGGTGTGGTATGGACCTCCTGAAATGTGGACCATCGGAAATAGTAAAGTTCCGCCCCTATCGTGAAGTGTATCAGACTTCACCGTGCGCGCTCTCATGCGTGCCAGGTATGGCATTGTGTTTGCGGTAATCTTCCCCATGATATATTGTAATTGGTTTTGCTTCCGTTACCCTCGAACGGTTAGTCGGTGAGGAATAGAGCTCTTCTGCTGAGAGGCCCCGCAGCAAACAACACGTAGTACGCGCCGGCAGTCCAAGATATGTGCAAATCACTATCAGCGCCACGTTTAACACTTGTGTTTGTGCGTACACTTGTGTTTGTGCGTGAAAAACATGAAGTACGTATCGGAACTGTCTACACCGCAACCAATCTTTGGAAACGATAGATGACCTCCAAGACCATCCTCTTGCTCGAGTACAATGACGACACGAATAGACTCACATGTTTATTGACAGAAAGTCTGCGAGATAAATCCGATGGTGAGTGTCCTCTTCGGAATCGAGGTCGGATTTCAAGATAATGTGATGCGTACTACCCGGTAACGATGTCTGCCGTTATTTAGTTTATCAGTTACTGCAGATCACCTTTTCCAGAATCTGCATTCCACCTGCTACCACTTCAAACCCCAACTGGAACGGCCTCGGCCCCGAATCTACTCGACGTATTTACGGCACGGACCCGCTAAACGCACCGCCTTAGCTCACAGACCGTCAAAGCTCACATTCCCCTGGTTGCCAGTGGTTGTGTCATAGTAAGCCACGCCTTGTACGCCTTTGTCGAATTCCTCTGCCTCAATAACACCAGGAACTGTTGCCGCAACTCCATTGTAAGGCCCGCTTGTGATCTCGTCTTCTACCATGGTGAAAGAGTCCAAGTTGAAACCAGTCTCGATAATGCACAGATATATGACGGCAGAGCCTTGAGGAAGGCCACCGATCCCGTGTCTGTGGCAGCGATGACATAGGCAAGGCCGACAACAACGTTGTGTTGGTGGACAGGGGGGGTGTAGAGACGGTATATTGCTGGTTGGCACAGTGTTTGTGGATATCTTTCGAGTAGGTGGCCTGCGGTGATTTCGTTCAAGAGAAAAATCCTCGCTTCGAAACACTAGAACCAACTAACGGTAGACCACTACCAATCACCGAATATAATAGAACTCACAAAACCGCCACAATCACGTACTTCCTATTACGTTTAATTATGGGAGGCGAGGGGCTACTTCGTTTTGGTATCGAGGGGATTGAGTCGAGGGGACTGTCTTGGGGAAGCATACACTAGTATTTCTGTGAGCGGGTGTCTCTGACAAGGGGCTGGCCTTGAAGCCTAAAAGTCGAGATATCATCACGATGGGGGCATTGTTGCTGCAAAAACATCCACAAAAGACAACTCGTGGCGAAAGTGATTAGTGGTGCCGCCGCGAGGCGAACTAACTGGCGATGATGATTGCGCGAGCCTGTTGGTTTATTACAACGGAGTCCCACGGACTCGCCCAAATACTGGCGACAACATGGAAGGCCCAAAGCGCACAACAAGTGCAATGCATTAGTGCTCGACCCGGTCTTCATCAATCACAGGCGGGCCTAGGTTGTGAAAACAAATCACAACCCTTGTGTACCAAGACAAATGTATTAAACCCACATGCCAACTTCCTTGTATTCGCGGTATCCGGAGCCGTCGGGCACCGTCACGGGGCCGCTGAGATCCGTCGTGTAGTCAGCGCACCCCGTGCCGCCGGTGACAACGTGGAACGCGTCAGCAATAGTGTTCTCGGATGAGACCTTAAAGACGAAGTAGAACAGATCCACTGTATCACGGATGGGAGCAGGTGAACAGGGCAATATACGGGTTCGGTCAGACACGCGAGCTTGATTCGACAGACACCCGTCGAAACGTGTCCACCAAGGTCGACCCATGCACCTTGTTGGTGTATGAAACAGGTCGGACCGTAGAGAAAAGGGTTTGCGGTTCTGGTGGTGAAGGCTACCACTCAACTAAGCTACGTATTCGGAATGTATCTGCTTCTGGGGGATATAAAACAGTAGATGGCGACCAGACGAACTACTCGCATCAACGATAACCTGCGAGGTGATCGAAACGCTTTCCGAGGTAGAGACCGGGCTGCTGCCTTGCTGCCTAGTCGGATAGCCACACACTAGTCCGATGTCGTATTGAAGGCTCGACCCTCCCGAGAACAACATATAACTAACCGGGGCGTGTGAACGTGCGCCCGAGAACAACACTATCGTAAAGGAGACCAGGTCCCGGCTAGTGTTCTGATAAACGGCGGTGTCTGCGGAGGAATTTTCCCGATAGCCTCGCAAGTTTACACACTTTTAAAACAAGAATGTATGGTACGTATAACCATCAATAGTGAATGGGGCGGTTTTTACCGTATTCATTTACGCTGCCAACGATCAGTCAGTTAAAGTATTCGATTGGATGATACCTTCTACTCCGAACCAGGGCCCTCGTCCTGGATAAACTCCGCGCTCAGTGCGCACTCAGCGCGGCGCCCAGTTTGGAATTGAAATGACCGACCAGAAACATACTATTAATCCTGTAGGGGGGGTGGAAAGGTCTGTATTTGTTCGGTGCCTATTATCCTGCTCTCAGAGGAGAATGAGTCATAGATAGTGACCGTCTCCTGCGTACAGTCTCTGAGTAATTCGGACCAATATCTGGATTCACCTTTTTGTGCCTAAATTGGATTTAGTTGATTGGTCAATTGCTAGAGTATTAGTTTACGCCGCCAACGACCATTCAATGTAATTGGATGACGCCTGCTGCCCGGTCGGTGGTCCTACCCATACTTCCTTGTG
>JAXFYO010059593.1:0-10738 GCA_034768055.1 Saccharina latissima
CTCAGGATGCCCAAGTTGTGAAGTCTACCAGCAGCAAACATTGTTTACATGACAAAACACCAGGAGCAGGGTCTGCTGCAACTACGTACATACATCGTGTGCGCGATAGTAGTATGTGCGTGCGTAGCATAGCAAGTACGTGGAGAGTGGAGATCAGGTCTGTACTGGAGTACGAGTACGGCTAAAAGCTTCGTAAAAGACAGCCAGATCATGTGTCATCAAGACAAACATTGATCGCACCGATTGTGAAGCGAGGTCCCTGGGCAGCCATGGTTGCTGTCGTCCTTCTCGTACCAAAGGATGGAAAAACGCTGAACCCCTGTCCCTGGAGCACCGCAAATAATCCAACACAGACAACCCGTATTCCACTCGTGCGCGAACGGCTACAAGCAGCAACCCGGAGAGGAGTCATCAAAGTGTTCACTGATGTGTGTCAAGTCGCTTTTGCTGGAGCAACTCCCGACCCCTAATCCCGAACCAAAACCGCCTCTAAATATATAGTCGAACTCCCTCTCAAATCAAAAGGTGCTGCTGCGCGCTGTACACTGCTGTGTTGTTGTGCGTTGCCACACCACACCACGCTCGCTAGGTTCTGAATCTTGAACGGCACCATGGCGACAAGCGAGAGTTCCAAGAGCTGCAGCAAGGGCCACCTAGAAGAGCTAGCGTCCGAGATCACCACTCTGATAGAGCATGCAACACCCGCCACCCCACCCCTCTNNACCGCCGCAAAGACAAGTTCTCCGACAACTTGCTGGAGCACGAACAGCGAAGAAATGGGTGTGGCCCTGACAGTGCTGTCTGCGGTGAGAGGAAGAAGCCCCCTTGCAAACAGCGTTCTTGCAGATAACAACTCAGAGCCTCTTGCAGTGTGCTTTCACGAGATGCAAGCGGTTGGGATGCCAAAGTTGTCGCCTATTTCTCTATATTTCGTGTACGTACACGTACGTCTACACTCTTATCGTATCGCGTGCGAACAACGTAATACGAGTACTTGTACGCAAGGGTTGCATCGGCCTAGGAGCTGAACCATGGAACTGACTGTTACGGCGCGCATGCCAAAGTTTGGAAGCGAGGTGCAGGCTTTGTCCCAGCCTGGTTGACACTCGAAGGGACGTGTGATGTGTAGGTTTCCGCGTTCTACATACTTGTATAGCTCACTCGATGATCCATCATGGTCATGGCGGCGCTTTTGTTGCTCGGGCAGGCTGGTTCGTCCATTCACGACGGGGTGACGCGCTTCAACTTGGTGTACAAGGGTAACCCTGGAGAGGCGGCATCGGCCAGCATGGCCAAGGAGATGGGGGGCTTTTGTCAGCAGATGGTGTCGTCTTTCACGTGAGCTCTCCAGACACTTCGTAAACAGTTGTTGCCTGTTGCCTATTGCAGCCGTTGCCTCCCCCAGCGTGGCTGAAATTGGCACAACCAATCGCGGTTGGTTCACCAACGAAGGTGGGGGAGTGATAATCACGACTACAGCAGTACGTAGTAGGCGACTGGCGTGCTCCTTTACTACGTATTGGTCTGCTGTTCGAACTACTGTAAAAATCGACGAGCAGTGCGAATGCCTATAAATAAGCGTTTTCGCCTTAAAAGCTACTGCTCTAAGCCATATGCCGAGAAGAAGGGAAGAAACCTGTGGCCACGGCTTGTACATAGAGAGGGTTCAGAAGGCCGCCGGGCGTAAAAAAAGTCATGCGAGAAAAGCTGAGATATATATCATGTATCAAACGGAATGACGTACCAGGTATACCCTACTAAAACACACATTTTGGAATGTTTACCTCAAAACAAAACAGTACCAGATACATACCTGAAAAGTACGATGCCGATTTGAGTAATCGAATATTCGAATGTTGCGCAGCAGCCAGGAGTACAAGTTTCCGCAAGCCGGTTTGATTTGACCACCCAGTACCAAAACAATGAACTAATATCCTTCATACCCCTCTCAGCACTAAAACACCCCCCCTCCCCATCCCGCCTCTGCAGGCTGCTGTCGTCGGTTGGAGCCTCTAAATCCATGGTAATGTATCTCTCTGCCGCAGTTCGGACGGTTCTGCTCAGTCTCAAGGACCTTGTCCACGCGCTTCTGGATCCCTCTCGGCATTCCCACGTGAACAGCTACACCGGAGTGGTGAGCGTTTGCTGTCGCCGTCTTCTGCGGCTACTGCAACTACTGTTCGTAGTACAAGAACTGTATAACAGTTGCTAGTGTTTAGCGTTGAAGTGGCAGTAGTTGTGTTACAGCAACAGCACCTGATACAGTTTTGTTCGGGCAGTCCGAACACGAACGAAGTGTTACAGTTATAGTGCAAGGGGGGCTGTCAAACGGTCAAACATTCTGTAATTCCCAGATATGGCGCTTGGCGTGCAAGTGCCTGTAGTTTACTCGATATATCGCCGGCTACCGGACGTCTCATACAAAAGTGTCTGGATGGTTCGCTTGTGGCCGCCTATCGAGGAAGCAAGGTCTAACCATGCATCGGTGTCAGGTATATACTCGTAGCACGGGGTTGATGTCTTTGGGAGAACTCGAGTCTCACGCCGTGGGCTGTCGTTATGTCACGCTACAAGGTAGAAGATGCACGGACCATGAAATGCACCGTCTGAGGGGATAACAGCCGGAACCGCTCCCGGTCGTGAATGCTGAGATCGCGGAGGCTGTGTATTTTGGAAATCTGAATCAGACTGCACTCACAGCTGACACCGTTTTCGCATTGACCAATGAAACTATTAATGCGCATTGTACAAGGTATGGCAAGTGTGCAAGGAGCTACAGCAAGCGCCGAAATCGAACAAGTTGGCCTGTCGCCGCCAGATGATGCAGGTGAGGGATACCGTATTTTGTGATCGTACCCCCAGGTGTAACCTACGAGTACGCAAGTACCTGGTTATACAAATAATCACCTGGGTTATGTGCGCCTACGCAACGACGGCGCAGGAAACGCGCGACTTGGTGACACATACAGGGTTTACCGTAGGTACATGTATATGGCGTCTAATGTTATGTACCTGGTATGTTTCATGCCTGTGACATTGCTTTGAATGAGAGGTGCAGCGATGACCTCCCTGACGATGGTCAATCGTGCTTAGCCTCATGATTTACTCTAACAGTTGGGAACGATTAACGCATAGGCAACGCAAGCAGTCAGAAGTGCACGCGGCTTTTCACCAACTCTAGGAACAGCGCTGATTTCAATGTATATACTAAAGGCTGGTTGCGAGTACCGATCCCAAAGACTTGTGAGTGAGATCTCTCGATTCTAACTCGGCGCAAGCCCGACGGCAGGATTGATTGTGCACCGGCCGCCAAATGCCGCACATGCTCACGGAGGCATGCTTCGGTAGGGGTGTATCTAAATTGCCTGAGACTCCTCATAACCCTCACCCCAAAAATTGGCTTTGATTATAATTCTACGCTTATCCCGATGAACAATAGTATGGCCTATGATACCCATCTAACGAATTCCGTTGTAAAAACCAATCGGGGCTCCAATGACATTGGGTAGTTCCTCAGTACAGGACCACGTCAGCCAGAAGCATGTTGACCCGCGAGTGCTACGTATCGGACCCCTATTGTAGCACGCGTCCGCTTCTTTCCCTGAGGCACCCCTTTACATCCCGTCTGTTGATGTCATTTTATGTGCAGTGGAGCGTCATGATGAAGGACACGATCGACGAGTTCCAGGAGGCAGCGAAGACCGCCGCTGCCGCCAACGCCGATAAGTCAGGTGCTCCCGGAGACGCTCAAGCACTTGGTGAAGAGCTCAGTGGGCTAAGCTTGGGCGGAGATGGGGCTGGAGGAGAGGACGACTTCGATTTCAACAACATGGACGAGGAGTACAGCCCGTCGGAGCTGCAGTGCGTAACGGCAAGCATAGACGTCTTGCGGGCGTTCCGGCGCTGCCTAAAGGCGGCTAACGACGCCCTCAATACCCTCGACTCGGCTCAGCCGCAAGGGGAGGACGCAGCGGGCGTTGAATCGAAGGGGGCGAATTGGTTAGAAGGACGTCTGCAATGGGCGCAGGAGGTGCAGGCGTGTCTAGAAGAAGCACACGAGTGTGCTGGCGACTTGGCGATGCAACTTTACCCTCCGTTGGACAGCAGTGAGTTGTCGGGGCGGGCGGACGACCTGGGGCGAAAATTGGCGTCGTTTTGTGATGTGTTTTACACACGCGGGGAGGAAGGAAAAGTGGAAGCTGGTCAAGAGCAGTCGCCGCTGCGGACGCTGGTAGAGGACAAACTTGGCGTGTTGAGAACGGGGATGGCGCAATTATGACGTCGTTGATAGTACTACTACGTAGTGTACTTTGCAAATGTCTGGCATCTAGCAAGATTTTGCGGGTAACTCGCGACCTTGTCAGATGGCGGTCTTTTGTCGGCTGGAAGAGTCGCGGGATTGTATGTGTTTTTGTGTGCTATTTATACTATTGGGCACTATTTCGATTTCCGTGTGCAGTTTCCTCCCCCCAACTTCCTTTCCCTGCGTAATAATGAACCAAGTCTTATAACGCGTTTGACCACTCCGTAAGTCTTGCCGTGAGCCATCGTTTTCCGTAGGCTTCAGGGTTTGCGGAGATTGTGCGTATGGCAGGGTGGGGTTCTCGTGGAGACCACGGCCTGAACGGCTACGATTTCGAAGAACAGACAGGCACGCGCCATAAACATGACATGTATTTCCAACTGCACGACCTTCGTTAATGGATATGTACGACGTACGACGTATACACATGTATTTTGAAGTCCTTTAGCAATGCGGCAGGAAGCCCAGGTGTAAGCGGCAGATCACAAAGCATCCTCGATTAAACTGCCGAAACCATTGCTCCGAAATAACTTGTGCATATGTTGTACCTATAATGCGCTGTTTTCCTCGCAAAGCGAGTTGCTCTGCGAGTTGCTGCAAAGGCGAATGATTTCAACGATTTACGGGCCAATTTCGGGTATTTTTCGAATTCTTGTTTTTATCCCGTTAACCTTTTGTTTTTTCTCGTAGACCCTTCAGCTAGATTTTACATTATTTACCAGGTAGCTACCAGCGTATTAGGGAATGCGTCGCAGACTGACTCACGTATGTAGTGTATGCTACGATACCTCCTACATATAATACTGCCGTGATGGAGTATCATAGGATGCCATCATGTGGGGTGTGGTAATGTGGGCAATGTCGGAGGGCGCGCGGAAAAATGAAAGATCTGCTGTGGATCAACCACAACAACGGTGGACAAAATGCGCGCTTGGTACCGGTATGCGGTATTTGTAGTGCTCCATCAAGATCGCGAGGAGCGAGGGCTTACCTCGGAGGAGGGCGATTGAGGTGCAGACTACACGTGTGTGTCCCTCACATGTTGCCTTTTGGAGTACCACTACCCAAACCAGGCACTCGTGTACCTCCGATACAGTCCGAATCTCAGCGCAAAAGCAGGTAAACAGACTGCTGTAACAAAGTAAACGTTAAAAATAATAGTGTAGGACGACCAAACCCTATGAAACACGCCATACAGCGCCAACTGGAACACCCTCCATTTCAAAGAAAACAAGAAGCAGCACACAGCACACCAAGTGCTCGAAGATTTTCAGCCGTGTAGACGGTCGAGGTCAACATGGAGAGCCGAAACGAAAGGCTGCGTGTAGTTGATGCCTTGCTATTGAAGCCAGGACCTTCTGCTGCTCTTTTTCAAGACCTCAAGTTGGACGAGGTCGGGGCAAAAGCTTGCTGCTTGCTTTTGAAGAGTGCGATTGAGCACCAGCAGCGTGGAGATTGGGAGATTTGCCACGAGGTCGCGCTGAAGGCGAGGGAGTATGCGTGGGAGCAGCTGCACAGGTGACAGCAGTTGGATGGGGGAGGTGCAAGGTAGTTCAACATGGTGTGTGCTTTGATCATAAACCGGTTCTGGCTCTGTCAAGGTTGCTGTACCTCACACCTTCTTTTAGGGAAAGTCAAATTCGAAGTAAGGATGCACGAAGTCTGGGTGCAGCAAGCAGCAGCCTGGCACAAGGTCGTACGTACACGATACGCACCTCGTGACTCGTGACTCGTAAGGTGTTTTCTGGTTGACTTCCACCTCAATTCGCGCACTGTACGAGTACGAGTATCTGGTTGCTGCAGCGTGCATCTGCTGTCTGATTAGAGCACACATCGTCACTGTGATACGTAATCGCTGAGGGTGCCATGTGGCCCGGTTTGCTGCACTGGTGTTGATTTGTACCCGTGGACCACTCGGTGTCGTTAAACTAAAGCGCTCGCTGTCTGTGTCCTCGTCCTTACTGTGAACCCATAAACACTGGATGTCCACTGCCTGTGCTGTACGAGTGTAACAGCGGCCCGTCGTGGCAGGCTGTGGCACAAGTGCACCGGGATGCGTACGGGGTCGCAGGGACCCTCGTGGCCGTGGCAATTTTCCTTTCCGGTGCGACGGGCAGCCTGGACAAGGTTGGTGAAATGACACACGGAAACACACCAGCCATACGTAATCGTAGCCATTCGCTGTGAAGTCAATGTCCACAACATGGACGCCAAGATGCACGACATTTTTACGAGTAGTTACTGCAGGGTACCATGTATACATGTATACTGAGCACTACGAGTACTACTGCTTGTATGCAGCCAAAGGCAGCCAGTTACTGAGTTGTACTTGCATTCCAACCTAAAACCTTACGTGGAAGTTGGTAACTATCCGTACCTGCAGCAGTATACGCACGTACTTTGAAGTACTAGAAAAACTTGCCTGGTGCATCAAAAGTCGGAAGGCAAACGAAATATTACTCGTCATGATGTCACCACAGGCCTGATAATATCGTAATTCGTAACGTTTTTTGTTGGCGGCATTGCTCCACGGCCGTGACAGGCAGTATACACCCTGGACCTCGTGGCGTTGATGGCGGGGGGGCGTTTCCAAGCCGTAGCCAACCTCTTCATCGAGCACATGGAGGCACATGCACAGCTCGGGCCGAACGTCGCCCCTGTCACCAGCAGGGCACCACCACACGCACCACAAGCACCACCAGACAGAAAAACGACAAGCTGCACCGTTCACGAGACGAACTCCAGCGGTGCTGCAGCAGCGGGGCTTGTTCCGGCAACGCCAGCAGGGATGGGCCCTATCGAGCCGCGCCTGAAGAAGGCCAAGCGAGGTCGATCGCCGGGCATGAACGAGCTGCCAGGCGCGGCCGGGGGGGTTCGACGGATCCGAATGCCCCCCCTCCACGTGTTCCAAAGAGAGTACATGGAAACATCCACGCCGGTGATACTGACAGGGGTGAGTTGAAAATGATTGGCGCCTTCCTGCAAAGTGAATATATTTACAGAGTGCACCCATACACATTTTCTGGACGAACCAGTACCTGTTAGTTACTCTACGTGGGATGGATCGAGTCGCTACTATGTTTGCGTGTTCGCTTCACATGCTCAGGAGCATGCATGCCATGACTGGATAGAAGTTACCGCATTACAAGGTTTACTCACAGAGGTGATTTTTGGAAGTATACGTACTGTAAGGACTTTGTTCCTTTTTGATGGATTGCCATACCACTGAAAGCAGCGCATGACGAATGTTAACTGCATGTCGTAAAATGCGGCCGACGTATCTAGATCAACTCGTGTCGTGCTTGGTTGGAACGTTCAGGTTATGGACGGGTGGCCCGCGCTGGGGCTGGGTGGTCAAGGGTCCCGAGATTGGTCAAACCCATCTTATCTCCGTGCAGTGGCGGGTAGGCGAACCGTTCCTGTCGAGCTGGGGGGCTGCTACACAAGCGATGGCTGGCGGCAGGAGCTCATGACCGTCGGCGATTTCATCGGGCGCTTTATTGAGCCAACAGAGGATGACTCGAACCCAAACCCTTCTGAAACCGGCGCTACCTCGGCTGATAGGACACAATTCTCGGCAGATAAGGCACATGCCTCGGCGGGTAGGGTACACTCCTCTGTAGGTAAGGCACTTTCCTCGGCTGATATGGCGGACGGCGAAGAGGGAATGCTGGACACCGGCGTTGATGCTGATGTCACCCGCGAAGCGCGACGAAGCGCGCGAGCAGGAGTGGATGGGAAAGGGGCAGCGCCAAGAGGGGAAACGGCTTACTTGGCGCAGCACGAACTGTTCGACCAGATCCCTCCCCTCAGGCGGGACATCATGACCCCGGACTACTGTGCTTTGCTTCTTGCCGATGAGGAGGACGATGGGGGCGCAGAAAGCGTGGCCACAAACGCATGGTTCGGCCCAGGGGGGACCGTGTCCCCGCTCCATAACGACCCCTTCCANNGTGCATTGAGTGTACAGCAGTTTTTTGTTGTTGTTGTTGCAGTGTCGTGAGCTTCGGCTGATCAACTGGCACTGATTGTCCACGACGCTCCGTTTATGCAACTTACGTATTTTCGTTTATTGCTGGATTCTGTTCGGCGAGACAAGCTATGCATATAACGAACATGATACTGCTACTGCTGTACCATGTAGATTTTATGAACCCGTCTGGAGGTTCGCCGCCCTTGTGCGATCGTTGCCTGGAACCAGGTACTACCTGGTACTGGTACTATTTACTAAACTGTACGACACGCGCGAAACTGCGCTAATTTGATGTGGCACGCGTAACTTGTCGCGTTCACAGCACTCACGGTGCTCGGTCCGAGAGGTACAGGCAGTAGTAACGGTGGTGGGTAACCTGTGATATACCAGGTGCACTTTCGCAACAAGATACGTATATACTGGTACGACTATTTGCTTAGTGGTAGGCGGGTGTTGTACATGGTTGATGCACCAATTAGTTAGAAGGAAGTATATGTATGTACCTATCGGCCTTGTTATCTTTTATTATAGCCAGCACTGACATGTGGGAAGCCGTAAGACGGTGTTAGGGGGTTGGTTGTATATACGAAGTACGCACGTACGTGGCGGAGATGTGTTCATGCCTGGTTGGATCCCCCAACAGTTTGCTTGTTACTTTGTGTAGGATGCCCACGCTGACAGCAGTTCTTGTGTACCCTCTGCTAAATATCCCTATCCTGTTCCTGGCAACCTTCTGTAGTCGTTGCCCACATGTATCCCTATCCCTATCCTGATACTTCGTATATATTTACGTGTTTTGCCGATCAGGTTCTCCTGGTGGACCGGAAATTATCGGCAGCGGTCTACCCCCTACCTGGCCTGATGACTAACACCAGCGAAGTGGACGCCGCCAACCCCGATTTGTCTAAGCACCCTCTGTTCGCAGAGGCGATGCCTCTCGTAGAGTGCGAGCTGAGAAAGGGAGAGATGCTTTACATCCCTCCGCTATTTTGGCACCACATCGAATCGCTCGAGGTTAGCTTTTCTGTCAGCTTTTGGTGGGGCAAGCGCCGTGCGCTGTCAGAAGTTTTACCCAGCAGGTAGCGAAAACTTCATTTAATATATGTTGCGGCATTCTGACGCCCTTACCAAGTACTAACGGTAAAATCGAGAGCAACTGAGAGTAGTCTTAAGTGTCTCGGGGCTTTGCTTCCAGGGAACGACCTGTTAAACAAGCGAGGTATCAAGAAGTCAACCAAACCGCCAGCAGAGCTCTCTCGCAAGTTTGCCGAGTTCGAGCGGTTGGACAACGTGACACGGGCCTTCATGCTCGATTTGGATTGATTGGCATCTACCTTGGAGTCGAGGGGTGGGGTTACTTGCTCCTCCTGGTATGGATCGCGCATCGGTTCACAAAGGGGCCGACGTCTGCGCATCGCCCCGTCGCTCTACACAGGCTATGGCAGTAACAAATTACTGCGCGGGCACAATATTAAGCACCGTACCGACCCCAAGACTTGTGCGTGAGATCTCTCGATTCTCGCTCGGCGCAAAGCCCGACGGTAGGGTTGATTGTGCACCGCCGGCACATGCACATACCGTTGCATCGAAGCTTCACTCCTTATCGAGATAATTCCTATTTGACGTGTTTGTTACAAGGTTCGACATCTGCATTTTTGTAAAGATTGTACCGTGAGACGAGACATGAATAAAGCAACGACGATTCCCCTCTCGGTTGTGACCCCTCGAGGCCGAAAATACAAAGCAAATGGTTGGTGATATTACTGACTGGAAAAAACCTTGGCATAACTATTGGCATACCCTATCATGCCAAATCGCTGTACTCCGTTCTCTCTTGCCCACCTGCCCGGAACTACCAACGTCACTGAACGCATATGCATACCATTGACTTTCAACTCAGTTTCCACCAGAAACTGTTGTTGTAGTCAGTCCGCACCACGTACCAACAGTCCTGCCGTCCTGCCCAAGAAGCAACTTGTTACAGCAAAACTTAACTCTGCACTTGCAAAAAAGCGACTCAGCCAAGCGTGGTGCAATCGGTNNTGCTATTTTCCTTCGCACGCGGAAACCGCTGCTGTGGAGAAAAAGCCCCAAAATGGCACGTTTCTCGACATGACTGATGAAAGCCTTTTCCTACTTAAAAATCAGCCTATACCCTAATTCCAGGTAGTTCTTCCCCAAAAAACGGGGCGCAGTTTCTAAAGGGGTTAAGGTTGGCCGCATCGCCACCGTACGAAACTACCAACAATAATACGACAACAAAAATAAAAATGAAGTTGTTTGACCGACATCACCAGTCAGTGCCTTGGAGCACACACACTGACCACAAAAAAACACTCAACTCCAGGGCAGCGGATCCCGAGCCCCCCTAGAGTCTTTCCAAGCTCAGCATCCACGCCGGCCGCGTCAACCTAGAGTCTTACCAAGCACAGCATCCCAGCACTGACCACTGGCATAGGGTT
>JAXFYO010060061.1:0-13055 GCA_034768055.1 Saccharina latissima
TCATAGGGGAAACCCTCTAATACCTCTTCAAGATTGGTCGCTACTTTACACTGGGTTCATGACAGAGAGCACGCCTGTAAGAGTACTCTACTTGGTGGTACTCGTAGCGTGGTTGGCGTTCGTACAGTACTACAGCAGCAGTAGTTCCGCACATGTTCGTATCGTACCTTGTTGTTGTCCAAAAAGTCAAGATCGACAGGGATTTTGAGGAGATAGTTAATCCCTCCCCACGTGAACGGTTTGGGGTGTCCTTGGAGTCTCCTCCAGTTCTGAATTGCCTCGACTACATCCACGGTTGCTGAGCGCGCGAGATCCAGAAGGCTGATTAGATCGTCAAAGGCTCCTTGATCTTTGCCGAACTTGGACCCTTGCCTTCGAATAGTTGATTTGACCCTAGCGACATATTCTTCTCGCAGAAGGATTGCCTTGGCAACTTCCACCTCCGTGCTCGTATCCAATAAGTCGCGCTCTCGGGGAGGATGCCGAGTTCGATCCTGCGATAATTCCCCGTCATGCTGTTTCATCCGGTCTCGATCTCCCACCAAGGAACCGCGGAGAGGGGTGCACGAGATCACAAACAAGCGGGTGAACCTACAGCAGCAGTAGTGCCGGTACTTTGCTCTTCGTAGGCTATTTTGATGTGACATGGATCATGTACTCGTACGTGATGGAGATGGGAACGCCGAAAAGACACCACAACAACACGAAAAAAACGAAATCATGACAGTTTCAAGATTCGAAACGTCGGTATGATAGTAAAATCCGTCGCTACTGCCAGTTGCCAACAATAGTCCTATGCTTACAGCAGTATTAATAGTGGTACGTAGAGTATGTATGGACTACGTCGTACTGCTATTAAATAGAACACGCAATAATACGTGATAGTAACGGCCGAGACGCGTGAAGTAAATAACCGTGCAGCCAACTCACAAGGAAGGACTGTTTGTTGTCCTCTGCCTGTACTCGTAGTCAAGCTGGTCCTCGCTCTGTATGCGAACTAACGTGACCACATAAGCTTGTGGTCATCATACCCGTCTAGTACGCAGTACCTGGTAGTTCAGTAGTACTCGTATATATACATACGTACGCGTACATTAGACTAACTGTAACACCTCCATTTTGTTTTTTTTTTTGTCCGAGAATCGAAGATCGCCCTGCCTGTTTTGTGTTCTGTGTTACGATTTTACCGCATAATAACGATCGGAAGTTTTTGGGTGGTGGTTTGGTTGTTCGTTTGCTGATATATATACTTCTCGATTTGCCTGTTCCCGTGATTGATCTGCAATCATTCAAGAATATCTGTATTTCTGTATTTCTCGTACTGGTATGGTGCCAAGATCAGGCGTGTGTCCATTTAAATGCAATAATTGGGAGACGAGGCGAGGCAAATAAGGTGATGATGATGTTGACATCAGTTATTGCAAGGGCGGAGTGTACGCGCATCGTAATATGTACCAGGTATGTTACACTACAAGTACAACAGTATATACCTGGTACACTACACAACCACCCTACTCGTAAACAAAAAAAACAAGGAACATTGTCGGATGGCAAACGCAACAATAATACGGTGGTAATCAAATACTTCCAAGTATAATGAGAAAAATGGCACCGTGGCAGCAGAGATACATGCTGGTTCAAGCATAACACCCCAAAATTCGTCAGCCACGAATGCCGCATGCAAAAGCAACTCAAATGTTACAGATTGGGTATCATACTGACCGCCATGACTAACAGTGGAAGAGGGTGACATCGCCAGTTTTTTTAAAGGGTCTAGGGCTGGCGCTACCACTGAACATGTGACCGGGTCACAATCACAGGCCTCCAAAAAGAGGCCAATAATAGTCCAGGCGTTTCCGTAGGACCCCCCCCCCCCCCCCNNCCCCCACCCCCCCCCGGCCCCCGCCCCCCCCCCCCCCCCCACTGCCCCCCACCCCCCCACACCACCGCCGCCCCCCCCCCCCAACCCCCCCCCCACCCCCCCCCCCCCGTCACGAGTGGGTAAAAACCCCACGCGGTGCCCCCGGCGCCTGCTGGGGCCCGGGGGTGTACGGGCGTCCCATGCCGGCCAGGCGTTTCCGTAGGCCCCCCCCCCCCCCCCCCCCATTTTGTTTCCTGAACGAGCCGCAAATATTAAAAGATCTGACTGCGTATGTATGATCAATCCAATGTCAGATATATTTAACGGCAACAATCGAATATATACTGAACTGAAACTAATGAATTACGAGGCGATGCCGAAATTTGCACGTTGTACCGCACAAAGGTCTACATTCCACACCGTTTTAAATGGACCCTATACTTTGGCACACGTTTTCTATACGCCCCTGCCGAACGATTGACGGATTTAGAACATTCGGGATCCCATTAGACCCAAATGCCTCCGCCCCAAATCTGCCGAAAACAAAAAATACAACAACCGTTAGCGGGTCGGCAGGGGCTCATAGAACATGTGTCCCAGATTTCAGGATCAATCTCCAAAAAATGGCGTGGACTTTGGCTATTATACTGTGAGCAAATTTGGGGTGAAATCCTCGAACCAGGTTGTATACTGGTACTCGTACCCTGGTACGACTTTGGACGAGAATGGAAGTGCACTTCGAGCGTTACGTGGTACCTGGTCCATACTAATCGTTATCTGATACCAGTACATACGAAGTATTCTGATACCTGGCAAAAGCCAGCGATAACAGTGCGTCCTTTTTCTTTTCGATCAAGCGATCGCCTGTCTTTTGTTGGAAGAAGCCCCAAGCATGATGGGCAAAGTAGTACCAGGTATTAAATAGTTCCTCGGTGTACCGCAAGAAAAGTATACGTAGTGTCGCGCTCTGCTGTCGTATTTCGTTCGTCTCCGACTTCGAGCGTTTGCTTCGAAATGGACCACTGTTACTACAGTAACTCGACGTGGCCTAGATTTCCGTCCATCTCGACAGTGTACGAGTAGTTCTTCCAGGTATCAGGCACTAACCATACGAGGCTTGCTCAGTTACTCGATTGTGCCGATCAAATCGCAGTAGGAGGGTTTTCTGACGGCAGCTGGGACCGTTTCAGACATAAGTAATCGTCAGATTGCGTGGCCGGGAACAGATTCGTCTGCGCATTACACTTCGTCTGCAGTAGTTACGTTGTCACAAACATCAAAGCAGTATGCGTAAAAAAAAAGTTGACCAATAGGAAAACTGCCGGCACCAAATACATTTCATTTATTCAGAAAAGTGACGTCGCGACCCTGGACAATGACGCCGGTCGACCAGGGAATTCCCACCAATCAGAAACGTACTTGGGAAAAAATGGACCAATAGGAAAACTGCGGGCACCAAACACGTATATCTGCACAGTTGTAGTTCATCCGATTACACCGAAGCTCACCCATGTTATTCAGCTTTATCACTATGATAATGCTCAATGGGCGTGGTCAACTACAGTGAGAGGGGGTCTAGAGAGGAAAACCCTGACTCCATCTCACGTGCCTAGCGGTCTAGACTACCCAAGTACCACATAACCATTACGGCTACGAAACGTACAGCTCCAAGGCATGCAGAAGCGCTGCCGCGAGCAGACCTCACTAACTTCCCACTTCGAGCTTCTCACGGTACTCAGCCATAAGGGTTTGCTGGATGTCCCTGGTCAACCACGGAGCAAGCACCGCACGAGAACAACGAGAACGGCAAAACACGAAATAGGGTGCGTTGTCAGCGTGGCGGGACAATTGCAATATGATGGGCTGCGATATACCTTGCGCGGACGAAAAACAGGCCCGCAGCAATGGTGGCCGACCACGTCCGCATTTTCGCAACATTTTAAACTAATCAACATAAATAGTAGCTTGGTGATACCGCGATTAGCTACGACCGTACTGTAGTCGGCACAGGAGTTGTGATCGGGTCACAACAAGATGAAGAAACCGAAGTCGCCGTTTATCTTGCATGAGGGCTTTATCCCCAAGCCCAACTTGGTGTGAAATATCTACCGCGATGGAGAGAGGCGTCCGTTTTCCTTCTCAAGGTTGCACCCTGCTAGATTCCGAAACCACACGCCATTGGGGCAGTCACAAAAAAATCATTTGAAAAAAACTGTTTCGCTCGTCGCTCTGATAGGGCAGGCAATATGGTTTACCTGTTGACGGGGTTGTGTTCTTTGTACTCCATCGTAAACTCTCCCTTTCCTTGTGTTGATGACCGCAGGTCTGTCGAGTACCCAAACATCTGGCACACGCAACGAAAACGTGACGTGAACGTGTTACAATTACTGCATCACTCGAGCCCATTTTTTTAATGCTGGCGTACGTGAACCATCGTCGATATCCGGGCAACGCACAACAAGGAAACATCCTAACAAAACGTCTACTGTGCTCAATCAAATACTGTCCACGCATCTTGACTGTAAAATCGCACACCTCATTTTTTAATGGGATGGGTGTTATCCAACCGATATGGCGGGAACTCAGGATATTCTCTGACTTCCCGTGTTTTAAAATATATCAGTACCAGTTGTGCCATTCAATGTTGTACGTACACCTTTCGGGCTGTGCCATGCGAAAACCAATGCCAGGTACCAGTAAATAGCTGCCCTTACCTCGCGCTAAGAGTACAGTAGCCTAGACCTCACTCACCTGGGCCAACGGAACATCTGCCTGGACCACGCAGCCAGAGCCGTCATCACTCATGTCGGTGTTCTGGATTATTCCTGTCCGTCTGTTGATGCCCCCGATTACTGACCCCTGGAATTCATTCGGCGCCATAACCTGATAGCATACGGGGCGAAGCGATCGCAATTTCAAGCCGCGGACGGCAGTATTTTAGTTGTCCATACGCGGACACCACGCGGCCGCTTCGACTCGTTACAACACAACACACCGCAACCAACCATATCAGTCTATCAAGCCAGTCAGTGATGCATCGGACGTGTGCTGGAAGGGTGGTTGTGTGCAAGGTACGAAATGTGGCACGTCCTCCGAAGTGTCGTCTTCCAACCAGTTAGGCATCCTCTCGGTGGCAGGAATAAGCCTGCCCTTGCCGCCGCCGTCCCTCTAGTCTCGGAATAGTGGAGTCCGAGCCTCACCACAAAAACACACTTGGGCATACAGTCTTGTCCGAACGCGCCTGCCGTACACCTACACCATATACTACGAATAAAACATTTGTTGTTTGGGAGTCATGACGTTGTAGTGCCGTTTGCGGAAGAGCACGGGGTGCACGTCGAAAGTCTAGCATGTTAACTACGCAAACTATATCTAGCAGCACTCGCCTGAACAGCAAACGAGGTCATAGTGTGGTTCCTCTTACCTCAACGGACATGACCGGCTCCAAAACCTGTGCTCCAGCCTTCATGATAGTCTCTCGGACCGCGCTCAACGCCGCAAAGCGAAATGCCATGTCACTGGAATCTACCGTGTGCGTCTGTCCGTCTTCGAGTACGACCCGCACTCCCTGAACCGGATGGCCGATCAAAGCCCCCTTCTCCATCGCGTCCCTTCCTCCTGAGGGAATAAAAACAGGCACATAACATGGACAGGAAAGCATCGCATGAGCGTAGAAAGGATGCTGGTGTCTCTGTTGCCTGAGATGTATGGTTTCGGCGAAGCTATGTGTATGCGGTGTTCTTGTGGAAAATATTGTGTAGATTTAGCATAGCACGACGCTTTTGTCTGTTTTTTACATGGTGATCCGCCGCGACTGTTTAATCGCCCATAGTTCTTGCTGGCTCACTGAAGCCACAGCAACGAGTCCTTGCCAATCAACCTCCCTGTGGTATGGGCGTGCGGACTAACTTCCCATAACAGCACTTTGTCGTATCATAGTAGTCTCGCCATGTACACTGCAGACGCAATATTATTCAGTTCAAGAAGCTCAAGCGTCTCTTGCTGGGTGCTAGGCTTGGCGCATACGGGATACCTGGTCCAAAATTATCACAGTCGCGTCAAAGATGCAATACGCAAAGACATCCCTCTTCGCAGGAAGGGTTAGGCAATTAAGCAATTAGTAATAGATAACTTGTCCAACAATCACGGAGCAGTTATGAACGTATCATGCCCGCTACACCGTATTGAGGTTGGTAAATATTTTCGACGTCAGACTTGCTAGACTGTGGTCGCCTCTTAACTCATCAACGCCAGCAGGGCATGTTACCACGAGTACAGCGACCCACACGTAAGTTGCAAAATCGCACATTCGCTGACATCGAGCAGTGCCGACCACGTCATCGGGGTTCACGAATAGCTGGACGGGTGCTGTCGCAACGTAGGCGCTCGCCATACGGTCGGATGCGTAACTGCTGATATGTAGCACTGTCGGTGAAGGAGGCCCTCTCCACAATTTCGGCAAAAAGTAACAGGTTCGAGACACGGGTACAAGAGGAGCACTTCCGCGCGTACATCCATTACGTTCACTGGAAGTTTTGCCATGTGCGGAGTCACGACTCTGGCAGTCCACCCGCTACGATAACAATTCTGCCAAACACGAATGCTCAACAGCGCAACCATTTCGACATCGCCTGCAGCATTCGATTCCGGACCGTGTCCCACACACATCTCACTCAGTGCCCGGTACTCACCCTTTTCAACCGACGATATGTACTCGGGTGGAATGTTTGCCCCGACTACCCGATTTTGGAATTCGAACTGTACAAGCTCGTTGTTGTCATCTCGGGTGTCCTCAGGAATGGGCTCGATGAACCCCATGACGCGCGCGAACTGGCCTGATCCTCCCGTCTGCTTCTTGTGCAGATAGTTGAACGGCACTTTCTTGGTGATGGTTTCTCTGTAGTTCACCTGCGGTTGTCCGACGATGGTCTCGACATCGTACTCACGCCTGGCTCAGCAGGCGACGGAAGGTAGGGTCGGAAGACAGGGACCTCAACAAGGACGTCGCGTATCGATATATAACGCATGGTTAATTGCTGGACCACTGCTGTACCTTAGCATTATAGCTCGGTTGAAGATGGCCGTGCAATATGGGGCAACGTGAAGAAATTACACTGCGCCAAGAAATTCACCCATCTTAATTTCACGGGGGGCACTGTGTGCGTGATCCCGCACAAGCAAATTAAAGTCTGCTGGTACTATAACATGCGCCTTTCACTTGTGCGTAGGGTGCCTGTCCTACAGTAATACTGCACAACCGCCGACGCTATGAATCTCATCAGTTCCGAAACAGAAAAAAAAACAATGGCACCGCTGCTAACCAGCCAGGATCTTGCATGCACATGCTTTTTTAGTGGGGTTTGATATATTTTAGTCCCCACCATATATCTAAGGCCCCTCTACCATAAATAATTGGGCTTCACCCACCTCAGTCGCTCGACGTACACCTCTAGGTGAAGCTCCCCCATACCGCTGACGATAGTTTGCTTACTCTCATCGTCTGTGTGTACTCGAAGAGTAGGGTCCTCCTTGGTGAATCGTGCCAGAGCCTACAAACGAATACATGTACAGTTGGGACAAGGGGCGGTGGCGCAGGTCTAGACAGTAAGGTATCACTAACACAGTCGTTGGCCATTAGAAGAACGAAAAGGCGGCTTGGTATATTTGTCACCTTGCTGAACTTGTCGGCAACGTCGGTCCCCCCGCCCTTCTTGCTCTTCTTGGGGGTGATCGCCAGCGACATTACCGGTTCCGGCACAAACATCGAAGTCATCGCCAATTTCGTCCTGCCATCGAAGAAGGGAGGGTAAGGTAATCATGGACAGTCTAATCAGCTCGTTTGTTATGCGCTCACCGTAAAAAAACAACCGGTTACGCAAACGCATATCAACATAATTTCAAATACTGCCATTTGAATTGTTGGTATGTACACTACTGAATTTTTGGTCGCGAAGGAGGGTCAGTGCTGGGATCTGACACATCCATGACCAAGCGTCGATAAATACCGTGCGGTAACAATTACACCAAAGTAGCCGAGGGAATGCGCGTGTTGATAAAATACGAAATTTTGCAACCAATTCGCAGACTGCCGCAGATGCTCGCAAGCATGCCATGCTTTAGTCGAAGGAACGGTCCTGTTGCCCCGCTAAGCCCTGCATTTAGGTAGATGGTGCGAACAGGTGAATTGCATTTTGCAGCGTTTATTCCACGGCCACTGGCGAGAACACAGTGCGCTCAAGGCAGTACTCCGAGAACAACGTTGAGGGCTAGGCTGCTTATGAAAAACAAAACAAAATGTCGGAGTACCTTCCGTCTGTGAAGGTGTCCATAGACGAGCAGTCGACGCCAAACATTGCCACCACGTCTCCTGCCGCCACTGACTCGACATCCTATGCTCGATAGAAAAAAGCGGCGGCAGATAAAAAGGGTGCAAAGTGCATGCAAAAATAGAACGTTACACTTTCGATATGACTTACGACATATGAGGTATATCGCGTGACGGAAATCCGTTTCCATCTAGAAAATTCACCGCTTTGACACATCCACTGGAGTTTAAGCTGTGCCGCCACGTGCAAGACGACGTTGTGGTTTGGAGTTGGTGATAATCTAGATGACCTTTGATTACACTCTACATAATGGGTATGACGTACCTCCATTTCTGCCGAGTGCATACGCACAAGACGCGGCACCTTGAGCTTCTTCCCGCTGTTCAGGTTAAACAGCATATCTCCCTTCGAGATGGTTCCCTGATCAACCGCATAACAGCACATCGAGGAAAGGGGCAGGGTTGGCCCAGTCGAGGCCCTTATCGTAAGAGGAGACCAGGAACAGAGTCGCACCATGACCCACACCAACATATCACAACACAAACTGGGCAGGCAACCACGGAAAGTCCTTCCTTTCAGTACGTATGCCTGCCCGGTACGCCCAGCAGCCGTGCCTACCTGGTAAATTCGCATATATGTGAGTTGACCGAATTTCCCTTCTTCCAACTTGAAAGCCAAGGCCAGGGTTGGTGCGTCTGGGCAGCACTCGACGAGCACCTGGCAGAGAAATATCCCAAGACACGGTGGGCAGAGGCGAAGGTGTGGGTCATGCAGAATAATCGCAATCTACGCAAGAATGCGCGAAGCGAAAAGCAACCGTACTGACACGTTTGCTGTTTGAAAGTTGAATTTTGGGAGAGCGCGTACCTTTTCCTCTTCCTTGGCCGTGTCCAAAGCGTAGTTGGGCACCTCCAAGGGGTTCGGCAGGTAGTCGATCACACCATCAAGCAGCAATTGCACTCCCTGACGGCCATGGCGGCAAATAAACCGGCGATCCGAAATAGGCAGAAAACATGCGAATGCGAAAGCGAAGACACATGTGGAACTGCTTACCTTAATCGTTATCGTGCTGTGCATCAACTACAGTACATCAACTACTGCAATGACCTCATGGTAATGTGCTATTTGGGTGAGGGCTCTGTCCCTGTCGTTGCTGTGATTGCTTCATCCGCCGGCGACACCGGGATATTTCTCACTATAAACGACAATCGTTCCATTTATTTAGTTTTTATCATCAACCGTATTTTCCGGCTCATCTCGCATGACTTTTTACGCTCGGCGACTTCCTGGACAAGCCGTAGTCACAGGTGTCTTCCATGCTCCCTCCCGGCATGTACGTGCCTTGGTTTAGCATCACCTGTAGGGTTCAGCATTCCCACTGCTCATGGCTTTTATCAAATTTAGCCAACTCATGCCATCGTGCTTTTAGAGGCAGAAGAACAATATTGTATCATCGAGGTTCGACCCCCCGAACTTCAGCCAGCAGAGGAAATAGTCTATCGGCTAGATTACCTAACTGCTACATGGTGGGACCAGGCTCGCGCTGCAAACAAGGCGTTCTGGGGAATTCTTGCCGTAGGAAGACCACGTGGTAGGTTAACGAGTCCCAAGTCACAGTTTAACATCATTAGCCGAATACAGCGTTTTTCAGTACGAACACAGTCGCCAAGAACAGCCCAATGAGCTTCGCGCATTGTGATCAGTCGTGATGTCGAACACTTGCTTACCTTGTTCTTGTAAGCCGACCCCATGAACACGGGAACGAACTTGAGCGACACAGTCGCTCGTCGGATAGACGCTTTCAGCGTCATGTTGTCCACCTGGTAGGAGTAGGGAAGAACAGATAGGGAACGAAGCTGGCACATTAGACGTGGATGCACCTTTGTGAGGCATGCTGCCATTAAATAGCCACGTTGCGGTTCCATGGTTAATACAGTACATGAAATCCAGAGATGACTCACTTTGCAGGGTATCTGAGGGCTGCGATTTGGCTGAATCGTCCACACAAGAAGCGGCGAGGCTGGCTTTCAAGAAGTAATTCGCAGCGTGGACACTCGCATCCTGCATTACCTATACGGTTTCTATTTAGTGCGGTTAAATGATTGCCTTATCCTTGTAGCGTGTTCACGTTCCATCACCTACTAACCCAAAACTCCAGCAGGAGGCTGCAGTGACTGCAACATGATACCTCTTGTTACCTTGGTGTCATTAAGCACTATTTTGATTATTGCTGTCGATGAACACTTCCCTGGACCCGATTTTGCGACAGCACGGTCTTGACTATTTGATTGTTGCCATGTTCAACCGTGGCTAGTATATATTTCCCTGATCTAGGTCTACTTATACGAGGTCATCGTCGATCGGCACATTAACTGTTTCTCGCCCTACCGCGAGAACGCTGTGCTGTATTTCCACGACGCAACGCGTGACGGCACCACGTGGGCTATGGCAATACCATTGGACGGGACGTGGCGCAGGGACGCGGCGATATATAGACCCATCATGAGTACTCGTAGTGGTGTTGCCAACGATCAGTCCTAGGGTAGCGAAAATAACGAGGACCGCGGGCGACACAACACGCCACGAGCAGACATGTTGAGACGATGTGACAGAGGCAGCAAAGAACGCACGCCACGCGTGGAAGGTACCCACGAACCTCGAGGGGTGTGAGATCCCGAAACCTGCAGGCAGATCAACCATTCACAAACAGACTTTTTCTGGGGCGTGCGTGTCTCACCATAATTCGACACCCCTTCCTTCAACCTTGTGCTTCGATTCAACAGATACATACCAGTCTGGTATGCAGTATCTACAAAGTGGCTGATCCGATTAGAGGCCATCATGTCACGATCATAAAGCTGTTCAGGAATGCAGTACGTAGCTATCCAAAAGGTCCAGGAAAAGCAAATGAAGCCACCTTCGGAAACTTTTGTATTGGTGTTTTTTGCTCTATGATAGGCAATATCCAGCATGCGTACTTGCAGTACAACGATAATATTTAAATTAAGGGTCGGTCAAACTTACCTCCTCCTCCATGAGGAACAGTTCGGCCACCTCCTCGTCCAAATCCGCCATCATTTCGACGAGCAGTGCCCTTGCTGCTGCGGTATCAGCCTGATGTGCACAAGCGACGTTGGCAGCGAGCATGGAGAAGAGTATGAGTGCTGAGGACACCAACACTGGACACTCGCTCAAGAGGAGTGCCTGCTTTGCATCTGAGAGGACTGTCCGAATCCAATAATCGTGTCACCTTACCAGTGTGAAATTAATGCGGCAACTTGAATAAAAAGCCATACCATTGCAGGTCGGTAACCTGTCCAGGCAGTCGCAATGGTGAACACGAGTGCGTACAACGTAGTGATATTTCAAATTGTCGGTGGATGTCACTTGATTCTGGGCATGTGCCTAAAACAGTCTTCTCAAGCTGCGATTAGCGAAGGGATATCGTCTGGGGTATGGGAACGGCCTACATTATGCCACTTGGGGGCGAGCGAGTAAGACCCTTACAGCAAGCGTAGATTTCCCCCGAATGTCGAAGGGCACCAATGCTGCGGATATTATGTACCAACTGTTCGCCAATAAGCCTTCCCCTCGAACATCCATTCACTAGTAGTTACCCCGTACCAGGGTATATGCTTAAAACAGCCTTCGTACCATGAACGGCCGATGAATGTTCGTTCCGCAAGGCCCTGTTGTCATAGTCGATCAATAACGCAGCCCATCGCTGTCGGCAACAAATGTGAATACATATGATATGGGGTGTGAGTACCTTCATGTCTTCAGGCATCGCGATTTCCTCGACATTTTCTCCTTTCACGCCCGAAAATCCGAAAGCCCTTCCGCACACCACGTCCACAACTCCCGAGTGATTGTCCTCCAGGCCAATGGGTAGTTGAACAGCAGCGGTGTTCAGCTGGAAGGGGGGAGTTACACATGTTTGAATCCGAAGAATCACAACGGGTATCAGTACGTGGCAGTGCTGCGTATGGCAATGTCGAGGAACGGGGACAACATGAATACCTCCGAACATGGAGTGTGGAGTGCATCAGTGGGAGCAGGCGTGTTTTCAAGACGGCGAGAGATGGCACGGCAAGCTATGCGCGCTCTTACCTTGAGTTGGCTGCGCATATCGTTGATGACTCGCTGTGGATTTGCTCCAGCCCGGTCCAGCTTGTTGACGAACGCTACCCGAGGTACGGAATATCGTTTCATCTGGCGGTCGACGGTAAGGGACTGCGACTGCACCCCGGACACACCGCAAAGAACTAACACCGCGCCATCGAGGACACGAAGTGCACGTTCAACCTGACAGGGCGACGACAGAGTTTCATAAGAGGGTGATCGCCGAGCGCAACGCATCACAACACTTCGAGAAGAAACAGAACGCAGGACCGCATAGCTGGATGGAGGCCCCTGCGACAAAGCAGGTAACAGGGGCAGACATCCCCCCCAACACTGGTACAATACCGTACCCCAAACTTCGATCGCTCTTCCTGGTGCCATACGTAGTTCTGAAATTAAATCGATTCGTGCGGGGTATACAAGTTGAGTACATGGTCCAAACGGCGCCACTGTGAAGGGCCGCACCAGCTCAGGAGTCACAGGACAGCAGTGCGCACCTGGAGGCGGGTGGGTTGTCTACGAGTGATGCTGACATTTGAACCAATCGCACTGGGCTTCGATTTCACGCTTTGACAACAGGGCAGTGATCTTCCTGGCTTCCTGGCTTCCTGCCGGGTAACGCCTGCCACGCATTATCTTCTCAGTATATCAGGGACCTATGAGAGACCGCACCTCTATGGTGACGTCGACGTGCCCTGGTGTGTCAATGATGTTGATGTGATGTCCGTCCCAAGTACAGAAGGTAG
>JAXFYO010060272.1:0-13130 GCA_034768055.1 Saccharina latissima
CTGGTGGTCGTTGGTGGTGGCTTGGTCCCGTGGTCTGGTGCTGGTGGTCGTGGGCTTGCTCGATGGTGGCGATGGTGCGATGGTGGCTCAAGAAGAGAGAGCTTTGTACCCAGAAACCAACTTCACCTTACAGCACCAAGTACCTTGCGCACTGAGAGTTGATAGCTACGTGCAGCAGTATAGCATTGCAATGTACGCTGTGCCCACGGGGCGGTACGCGGTGTCACATCCTACGCATATCAACAACTGTAGGAATTCGATATTGTTGAGTGGCCCATCTCGATCTCCACTTAAGATTGCCTTGCAGTTTCCCGCTATTGAATCGGACGGACGTCCGTCCCGCGATCTGATGGCGCTCTTTTTGTGGTTTCGCGTTTTCGGCGGTTCTGTAACATGAGTAGACCCAATTATCGACACTCGAATAGTAGGGTCCTATCTGGACCGTTTTGGCGTCTTATTTTTTCCAGCATCCCACATCATATTTTAGCGACATACGATTTTCATCCGTTACTCCTTTGTATCCCTTCCGCACGTGGCAGACGTATGAGCGGAGCATGGGTGGCTTCAAGAGCGCGATAGACTCCCTCATGGGAAGCAACAGGTACGCCTGAATTTGCAGCAGGATTTGCAGCAGCGGCCAGTATGGACAAAGGGCTCCCTCCGCTCTGAAAGTCGGTTGATCCAGAACGACGGAGGGGCGAGAGTCGTATACTGCTTCTGACGTTTGATTTGCTCTTCATTCGCCGTTTTCGTGCAGGGTTCGCTGGGTTAGCTGGCTCGGTGGGGTAGTAGATCCAGCGATTCAGCCCGCTGTACGGAAAAAACTGGAAGCGGACCACAATTGCACTCCGGTGTTCCTGACGCAAGAGGTCAGACGACTACAGTAAGAGAGAGAATGACGTTCGTAACGATGCTTGATTGACTTTAGGGCGTCAGTACGACCGTCATTTGCCCGCCGTTTTCTATCCATGTATGATACGAATGTACTTTTTAGTAGTGCACTGTATTTCCTTTTTTGACAGCATTTTGTCATGGTTTGTTTGTTCGTCGACATGCGTGTCCAGGTGGAAGATCTGTACTACCACAAATTCACACAGGGCGTGCTGTGGCCGCTGTTCCATTGCATCCCCACGAATTTCAATGAGGCCCTCCTCGAGAACTTTCAGAGCCAGTACGAGGTAAGAGGTACCTTGGTATTGCTGCATGACTTGAATGCGGAAGAATCTGAACCTGTTGCCGCTGATGCATGAGATATGTACATGCTTCAGTCATGGCTGGCTTTTATCTTTTTATGGATGTTTACGTCTGAGTCGGGAAGCGATGGCGTGTGGCCGATAACGTGCCGCGGAGGATTTTGCTATGTCTGCCTGCCTCCGTTCATTCTCAGCACCGTTTTTTTCAACGCAAACCCACGGAAATGCCACATGATTTTATCAACAGAGTGAGACATTGTGCGCTCATACGAGAAGTTGTGTGATATCCGAAAATATTGGGAATATCTCCTTCGGAAACAAGATGACCCGCACAGGGTTGAGAACTTGAACAGCTTTTATACTGAAACATACCTGGTGCGTGGTTCGGTCGGTCGCCTTGCTCCTGGTCCTTTTAGGCATATGCTCACGCCAACAAGCTTTTCCTGGAGGCGGTGGCAGGCATCTACGAGGAGGGAGATATTGTGCTCGTGCATGATTACGACCTGATGCTTCTGCCGGCCCTGTTGAGGAAGAGGCTGCCCGACATCACGTGCGGGTTCTTCCTGCACTGCCCTTTTCCCTCGACCGGTGAGGGCACCCTACCCTCATGTCATCATAGCGTCACTTGTCCTAGTTACTGCAGCGTTGGCGCTACAGGTAGTGAGTAGCCCGCAACTCGTTGTAAAGTTTTGCATTGTTTTCGTTTCCTCTTCAGTCTACATATATATCACCGCTGTTGTCCGGATCTCGGTAGAGGCTTGCGATGCTGAATCCTGTATCGTTGGTTACGATATGTGCGAGGAACGGAATCGGTTGCGTAACAGCTTGTGGACCAATGTGTGATTGGTGTCGAATCATCGTAGAAGTACCACGTTGTGCTGATCTTCGTTCTTTGACATGTCGTTTTCGTGGTTGCAGAGTTCTACCGCATGCTTCCAGTGCGACAAGTACTCCTAGAGGGAATCCTGGGTGCAGACCTGGTGTGTTTCAACCACTTCGACTACGTGCGACACTTCCTCAACTCGTGCACGAGGTGAGGGTGTGAGTACTGGGCACGCTTTGGGTTGGTATACAACCATCAGCGTTTGAGTCTGCGCACTTTGTTTTTGTAGGCTCTGACGGACTGTCGGAATTCAGGGATTGCATGAATGCGCTACATTGTTTCGTCTACTGATTTTGTGGGAAGATAAGGCAAGTTGCATCCCATGCATTTGGCGCTACGCTAGTCCGCCTACGGTTGCAACTATTTATGTCACCGTCAAGAATCCAAGCTGGGGGAAATAAATAAGAGCATTTGGTGGCGTAAAAAACGAAGTCGCATACCTGTATGAATGGCGTCTTGGCGTGCTTAGCTACACGTGAGCGCTCTGAACGACATTTGTTCCGTGGCGATGTTGTTGTGTTCCCAGTTCCCAGTCGAAGGGAATGGTTCACGGGACAGTGTAGCGCACATATTTCCGCCTTCGTCGTCCATTCCTTTTGGGAGCTTTTGTCACTTTTGATGTGATTTTTGCTAAGCTTACTTTGCCAAGGTGCAGTTGGAATGCGTTTCGTCCCGTTAAACGAACGACACCACACGCAAACTTTATGCGCGAGACGCGCTATCGCCCCAGGGTGCCTATTTAATAGTACTTTAATAGCAGTTTAGTAGTACTTTAATAGTACTGTAGTCGCCGTTTTATGTTTGAAGCAAGTCGCTTTCCTCCTCTTTTTGCAGGATCCTGGGTCTGGAATCATACCCCAGCCGCATCGAGTACAATGGACGCTTAATCAGCGTGAGCATCTGCCCCATGGGCATCCATCCGGAGGCCTTCGAGATGACGCCGGAAATTGGGTGAGTCTTGTGTGTAGACATAAATTGGGTTTCTCCTCTGATTAGCTATGAACATACATTTCAAGCCTTATGCAGGGAGTTATGCGAAGACCCCCAACTATTAAATAGTGGCTGCTATATCGTGGTCGATACATATATATTCGTGCGTTTCTCCCCGGGAAAAGTGTCGTGTCGTGTAGTGTAGTGTTGCCCAATGAAAGCCTTCAGGCGCCAATTTTGCTTAGCATAGCACGCGACGTGTGTTGCCCTCCTTATTCGCAATTAGAGTCGCCCACGACAAGCTCGCTTGCCGCTTGCCTTCCAACAGGACCGTGATGGACCGTCTACGGCACGTTTGCCACACGGAAGACCGCAAGGTGCTTGTGAGCATCGACCGCCTCGACCTCTGCAAGGTGAGTCGGATGGTTGACTTAGGACTGGAGCGTGTATAGCCTCAGGCGCGTTATGTGGACGCGGTCTTGTTGTGGCATCATATTTGTTTTGTTCAACTGCAACCCTAGAAGTGTCCATAGAGTGAGTGAAGTGCCCATACCGTAGAAGTGTGCATAGATTAAGTACCCAAGTAACACTCCTATCGCGACATTGCGCTCCACAGATCCGACAGATTATGATCTACGCGTAGATCGTCTAGACGCTATATCTGCTGTTATCCAACCCAGGAAACACATGCAATACCATGTATTTGGACCATACGGCTCCCACCCGGCAGCATGATCTGGGCAATACAGATGGTATAGACCAGAGACCTTGTCGACCAAGTATGATTTGATTATTTGGTTAGCAAATAGGGATCTCATCATATGTACGATGTGTGCCCAATTCTCATTCGTGTGCAATGCAGCGATGTTTCAGCTTTTCATAGTCGAACGAAGGGATTGATTGTGTTGCTATATATTTTACTATCCTTGTCGGCGTATGATACCCATAAATCTCGCCCTGTTGCCGTTTGAACTTTCAGGGGATACCTCTCAAACTGCTCGCTGTGGAGAGTCTCCTGGAGAAGTTCCCCGAGCTTAGGGGAAAGGTGATAATGTTCATCGTTGTGCGCGATGATGGTCGCCGAGGAGACAGGTGACCAAAATAGTCTAACTTTTGGGTAACTGCGCTCCTGCAATGGTAGGGCGCTCCTGCAATGGTAGGCATGGCTCTTGGTGTTGGATGCATTGCACCTCCCAAAACGCAGGACTACCGCATCAGGTGTATTATTGCATGCAACATCACACGCAAACGCATGTTGCTCGCCTGTCAAACTGTACGAAAATTGCATGGCAGAGACCTACGGAAGGCCGTGGACGGGCTGGTTGGGCGCGTTAACGGAAAGTACGGAAAAACGGACTACTGCCCCATCCAATACGTGAAAAAGAAGCTGCATCACAGGTGAGCCCACCGCGCACAAGCGCCTTGATGGCCTTTTGTAGAGGAAATAACTGTACTGCCGTCGTTTGTGTTTTGCGGCGAAGGCGGTGTTCAGCAGCAGATGGAGCGACACCCCGCCATCGGCAGTTCAAACCCTCCTTGAGGTGGCAATTATGCTATTGGATTTATCCTTTCTCGGGCTTTTGACCTTTACTCTTGAGGCTTGATGTTATGCCATACTGCTGTACGTGATGCGTATCTTTCGCCTGCAGTGAGATGGTGGCGCTCTGGGCGTTGGCTGACGTTGCCTTGGTGACGAGCCTGCGTGAGGGCGTGAACCTGGGAGCGATGGAATTCGTTGCCTGCCAGCAGACGTCAATGCATGGGGTTCTCGTCTACAGGTGAAACATTTTGTTAGCTCGTAGGGTTATATATGTTATAATAGTTTGATGCCTCGGTGTATTGGCGAAGATGTGCTCGAAGAGTTGTTAGACGAGTGGACACCGATACTGACTGACACAATTTCGCGTGACGAAGTGGTGCTCACGCGAATGGAAGTCAAGCGTGAAATCGCGAAGTATTGACATCTGCCAGGTGCCTTAGCCAGGTCCACGGACCGCTCGTATCGTTTCGTGTCGCTTCTGCGTTTGTCGGGGTACTTGTGATGCTTGGACTGTGACGCGGCTTACCACCGCAACGTTTCGTTTGCTTGCAGCGAGTTTGCAGGTTGCGCGCTGTCGTTTAAGGGGGCAATGCTGGTCAACCCATACGACCCCGACAAGGTCGCGGAGTCCATCCACACAGCGCTGGCAATGCCGGTAAGGGATACGGAGTCAGCCTGACCATTTTGCGGTGACCATTTTGGCGGATTTTGTTGCGTGTCTCGGATGGCAGCTATCTCTCTTTCAAAGCGTGTATGTCGTGTCTGTCGTACCCAGTACGATGACATGACATTGCATTGTCAACTCTCCTTACTGCTTAAAGTGTAGTTTATCTGTGTCGTAGTTTCGTGACCACATCATAACTTATATCTCAAGGATAGGAGAATCGGCACGGACACTGACTGTTAATACTAGTAGGTGTGCTGGGTGTCGACGGATGGAAATAAAGGTTTAATGTGAAGAACGCAAACACATACTTCAGTATATCGCAGCTAAGTAGCCAACAATGTTCCGTCTTCAAGCTTCTTGGCGTGAATAGCACGTTTGCGTTGGTGGCCAAGTGGGCGCACGTCTTGGGGCCTGTTGATGACATCAACCTTTGGTTTCGTGCACACTGATGATTTAAGGTTATGACCAAGAAAATCAGGCACCACCAGCTGCTGAGGTACGTGAACCACTACACCAGCCACTTGTGGGCAAGGAGGATCATCCCCTCGCTCATGCTGGCCGGTCAGAAAGCACGAGAATACAATCGCCTCCAGAAGCTGGACACTGGGTACCTCCAGGTGCGTGGACAAATGACCGCGGTCAGCCGAACAAACTGCAGCAACTCCTGCTCACCGTTTCCTCTGCGCTTCAAAATGCCGCGCCTTATTCCCTATCTTGATCATCATTTAAGAAGTTGTTAAGAAGTTGTTGCGTCTCGAAAAAATGTGTTCCACGTGGCCCTCTCTTTTTTCCATCGTGTATTACCGTGTTTACGACGGTGACTGCCCACTGTTTGTTCAGTTTTTAAGCTACTTGAGTCTAAGTTTGCACGCGTTCATCGACGGTTCGTACAGCCTTCGTTCTCTTCGCAGTGGCGCTTCCTATCCCTGTGTTAAACTAGTGATCATCCTCCCCGCTCGTACATTGCACGTGTCGTACGTCGCGAATTTTGTTTTTCACAGTCGTTCTACGGGCGAAGTCGGCGACGGCTGTTGGTGTTCGATTACGACGGCACTCTCGTTGCACACCACGCACTGGCGCAGCTCTCAGCTCCGCCTCCAGTCCTTCTGCAAGTGCTGGAAGCGCTGTGTGAGGTAATTCGATGTACATGCAATACATCCCCTTCGATCTTGAAAGTGGATAGCGACTTGTTTTTGGACCGGACCGTACGAATATATTGTAACATCACTACGTAAGCGTATTACCTTGTGTATTATAAGGGCCTGATGGTTGTTTACACGAGTATGTGCCATGCGTTTGAGGGGAAAGCGCGAGCTTATGATATGCGCAACGGCTTTTTTGTATCATCGGCTGGGCCGCGCTTTGTTGGTGCTTTGTTGTTGCAGGACATGGCGAACGTGGTGTACATCATCTCGGGAAGAAGGAAGTCGGAGCTGGAAGAATGGCTGGGCGGCATACCCAGGTTTGTCGCGCGCCGGGACACATACTCTGTAGTTTTGTCGCGCTAGGTGTAGGCTAGTACAGGAAGTTGTCTTGGCGTGGCGTTGTGTGACGTTGGGCGCTTCTTGTCTTCTTGTTAGGTAGCGAAGCTTAACCGCCGGGCAGCGGAATAGCTCGATTAAGGGTTTTTATTGTTCCAGCACTTACGACCCATGCATGTCGGCATTGTATGAATAGGCATATCGGCATGCTAAGGGATCGTTCCTAGAGATTCCTCAAACGGAGAAACTGCCACGTTCCTTGTGGCGCTACACACGGTAGCACTGCTGTACTGACGCTGAAGTTTTTTGGCATGACCAGATTGGGACTAATAGCAGAGCACGGCTACTGGGTGAAACCAGCAGCAGCGCACCGCAGACATTCTGGGAGAGGTCGAGGAAGCACGGGTTGGGATGAGGCGGTCAGTGGCAGCCCGCCGAGCCAGTTTTCTGACCTTGGGGAACGAGACGCAGAAAGTGGGCGGCGTGAGAGCAGGTTCAGAGACAGCCGAGGGAGCGGCACAGGCATTCCGAGTGGAAAGCGCGAGTCCACTTCGCACAAGCACCATGGTCGCAGACGGTCCGCAGCAACGTCGGGGGACGGCCCTCCTTCGCCCGATGGGTCATCGAGGCAACAACCGAACGAGGGAGGAAGACCACCCGGGAGCGGGTTTGGTTGGATCCTGCGCAGCCACAACGCTGACCTCAGCTGGCGGAGCGAGGTGCTGGCTATCTTGGAGAACTTCACTGGCCGCACTCCAGGCTCCTTTCTTGAGCTCAAAGACAGGTACAGTAGCTTTGCGTAGCATTGCCAAATATCGCCTACTGTTAGGGTGTTTAGGGGTGCTGCCGTCTTGTCAGCACCACAGTTCAACATCGAATTCGCGGGACAGACATACGCTCTTGTTGCCGTCTGTTGGGTGCCAATTTGCAGAGAAGTACGGTGTTATGCCTTGGCGTGTTGTTTATATTTTACAGCAGGTTACTGCTGTATATCGCGTGCTGATCTGGTTGTTTTTGGTCCGCATGTATTGCCGCCCATAGATAAATATGTACCAGTACCGGACTAGTCGAATAAACTCGGGCGCGGTGTGTAAAAAGTATTCCGTTTTCGAGGTAAAGCCCTTCGTCGTACGTCACACGTTGGCTTGATAAGCCAGTGCTCAACTGCATTTAACGTGGAACGTGATGGACGCACCTCCCTGTGTGCCTCCTTCCGTTACAGTGGCCTCACGTGGCACTTCCAGGACACGGATCCAGACTTTGGACAGACTCAGGCGAAGAACCTTCAGCTGCACTTCGAGCAGATGTTGGCGGTAAGGACTCGAGCACATGTTGGCTATTGGTAGCAGCGAACGCCTACTGTAAAGTGTCCGTGTTTCCCCGCAAGCGGAGTACAGGCTGCAGAATACATTCCACGCACCCGCCCCGGCGCCATGGAAGGGCAATGTCAAAATGAGTGTTTTGTCCCACGACTGCCGTGGTTCTTAATGTAGATGAAGAGTGGTATTAAGGGCTAGAGCTAATGTAGAATGGCCGGGGTCGGTCAGGGTGGTTGGAGTCTGGGTTGGGTCCAGCAATAGCGCTCTTGCTTGTCGCGAGACACGTGCGCCTCCGGATCGAGTATGAGAGATCGGACCAACTCCTGCCCCTGCCCCTTCGTGGTACCAGTATTGTTTTTGGAGTAGAATCCGTTCAGGTGTTCCTGTACTCGGCTGACATTTACGCAGAGACGTCTACAGGAAGCGATTCGCAGTCCATTGCGAGTTTTGTCCGCTGCATGTATCGTGCTCGCGGTTGGTTCGAGCGTGCCCACAATAACGAGCCCCCACTATGTTTCAATGCTCGTATCCTGCATGTTTGGTAGAACGAGCAAGTACGAGTGGTGATGGCTCCCCTGAAGAAGTACATCGTCATTCAGCCCTCGCGTATCAACAAGGGCAAGGCGCTTCTGACGATATTGCACGATGATGCCGTCGGGTTCGACCTTATTTTGGGCGTCGGAGACGAACGAACAGACGAGGACATGTAAGCAAGGGGCGGGTGGTTTCGAGCATGGTTGCATTTTTCTCGCGAGTCCCGGTCGTGAAGCGATATACGACGAAGTAGATTTTATTAGATTCGCGCTTATGGGCCGATATGCGCGTTCCTCCCACCCCTCGAGAATCGATAACCCCAAGCCGTGAAAAAAGCCAGAGGGAAACGCAAAGCATCGAGTGGTAGGACTCGACAAGACATGGTCGCTACTTTTGTGCGCACCTATTTGTTTCGTCTTGCAATTGTTAAAAGTACCTGGCAGTGTTTATACTTCATGATCGAGAATATTGTTCAGCGTGTTGTGGCATACATTATGGGCCCGCCAAGAATAAATACCTAATATGAGCTACTGTAGGCTTGAAACCTTGGTGTGGCACGAGCATACCCAAGCATGTTACGTTTTGTGCAGCCTCGCGGCTGATGTATGTTCTTAATCCTTACCTCTGACGTTGCGTTCCCCAAAAAGTGAGCCTGCTGTTTTTCTTTGGTTATTCCGTATTCGCGGGCCTATGCTCTATATGTACTGTTACAGATCCACAGATCAAGCTTGTGGCCACTACGTAGCGATGCGCTTTTCCCCCACCGCTTTCGTGTCAGGTTCGACGTGTTGCAGGGCAGCCAGTGCTTCACCTGCACCGTTGGCATGAAGATTAGCAAGGCGCAATACTACGTGGAGGACACTGATGCTGTGGTCAACATGATGCAGGTGTGCGATGGGTGGTGAAAACTGCGGGCGCGGGAAGGGTGGGGTCGAGATGTTTGTGGTTGTTGCAGCAAATGCGTATCGCGCAGTGGCCGGGAGTCCTTTTCTGCCTGGGCTTGCGCAGCGTCTTGCATGCTGCCGTTCTGGAAACCCTTTGAAAGTATCGCCTCGCCGTCTCGCAAACGATATCGTGCAGGGTCTGGCCCACGTGTCTCAGCAGAAGCTGGCGAAGGAGCGAGAATCAAGACATAACAGCGACGTGTATTACGCCAGCCACAGTACCCCGAGAGGAGGGGGAACCCCGCGCCGTGCTATGGCTTCCCCGTAGATTACTATTTTCAACACTGTACTCGTAAAGGAAGGTGCATGCCGTGTATGTAAACAAGCTCTGGCAGTCATCTGTGTGAACGATTGAAACGTCCAGCTTTTTGAGAGTGCTGCTCTCACGTTCGAGCACCATCCATGCCATGATGCTGGTTGATTTGGGCTAATTTTGATTGGTTTCGGTTCCGGGAATTGGGAATTGATTGATTGAATTGAGTGGATAGTCTGGTCTGAAATAGGAGTGTCTCACGCGAAATGCGTTGTGCAAGCAGAGGAAAATGAGACGGACGCCTGCAACTTCCGTGATGGCACGCCTGCAACAGCCGTGATGTGGTCGCAAGCCGTTCAAGTCCACGCCTTTACATCGGTTACGTTCCTCCACCGCTGATACCTACTTCAACTCTACCGAGAGGTCTTTTTCGCACCGCCCATTCCAAAAACTACCTTGCTACGCCACTCGCTCTTATCGAGCATTCTCTCTCCTTCTTGTTCCTTTCTTTGACCCAAGAAATCTGGCACAAGCGAGATCTGTTTTTTGGGTAGAATTCGCACGCCATCTGCCCCAGCAGACTCATTTGCTCCAGCTTTTCTGGCCTGTAGCTTCTCTTTCCATGACATTTTTCGGCCAGGGGTCGCAGATCGAATAACGGGGTTCACGACATCGGCGCTTTCAGCTGGTGTATATGAGTCTGTTTTCTCCTCCGGTTCCTGTCGTGGTGAATCCTTGACGACGCAAAGGCTTCGTGGGCGCATTCCGGCAAACGGCTTGGATTCGCCGTCCGTTGGCGGAGCGGTCTCCTTATCAACAGACCTATCACCAGTTGACGGGAATTTGAAGGGGTCTACCGCGGTCGCCTCGACAGTCGTCTGCTCCTCTGAGGCAGCAACCGCTTCTGCAGACTCGAGTCGTCGGATCCTTGTCCACGAAATAGTTTCTTCGTTGCCGTACTCGGAGTAACGCACTTTGTACCTGTGGCCGCAACATTTGACATTATCAGCATACTCGTAGCGAAGTTTAATACTCATATTATACTATTAGCGAAGTTGAGTGGGGGTTCTGCAGATAGATGCTACAGAGGTACGACCACAATTTTTCTGGCGTGCCAACAAGCTCACAAATCGACGCTATGCAAAAATAACAGGAAATGGTTCCAAACGGGCGAAAATAAGCATGAACGCAAGATCGCGTGCTCAAGCACTCCACCCTTCCCACGAATATAATGTGCGGTCATGGATCAACGACGTTAAACTCGCACCTGGCGATCTCGAATCCCCCGTGGATGACCTGAAGAATTGCAGCCTTATACCACTTGTCGTCGTCAGTGTAGCGCGCTTCTACCGACTCTCCGGCCTGTGGCAGCATGTGTGGCATAGCGTAAATGGTGGCAGCGTCGAGGTCAGTACACTTACAGCTCACCTTACCAGTATATATCTATGCCAAACCATATTGTTCGGCCAGGTTGACGCATTCATGTGAACAACCCTAGCAAAAGCGAATTGACCCTGCTCTCTGTACTGATAGCTCGGCTGCACAATTCACATACCCGAAGCGACTTGAAGAGAGGTTGTTCGCCTTCATCCTTGCGTGGCTGTGAAAGCTTCTCAGTCTTCTTCGCCTTCGTCTTTGTGCTTGCCTTCGTCGGCGGAGATTTTGGTGTTACCGGTTCCTCGCCGACTTTTCCCGTCAGCACAAGTCGGGCTCTGGCTGCTGCACCCATAACTCCGGCCATCACGGAAGCAGGTACAGGTGCGGGTGCAGCACACACAGCAGCAGGTTGCGCGGCCTGTCCTGTCGGTGCGAATATAGCGTCGTGGTGCATTTTGGTACTGGGGTCAAAATTCATTGACCCCGCGATGCCTGGACCAGCGCCAGCCTGCGTCTTCTCCATCCCGTCAGCCAAGCAAATGGTGTCCTCATCTTCAACAGCAAGGATTTTTGCGAGTCTCGCTTCATACTCAGGAGCCACCTGAAGTCAATAACGTGCGGGGAAAGAGAGAATGCCGAACGTTTCTAAGTACGTCCAGATGAACGAATATTAATATTGCAGATCAACGCCTCCTTAAAAAAGTCGTACGCGATTCGATGCGAAGGGCCTTGGTATAGTAGGATTTTCGAGAATACACATACCGGTAACAGGTTTGCTACAACAACTTGTGGAGGACACGGTGGAGGGGTGGTAGGCTGGGCTCCACTTTTTTCATTTCCAATCTTCATTATTGAATGGACAATGGAATGGTCAATGGGAATGTTGTAGAGACTGTCGACCTCCCTCTTTACCGGTTGGGGTGCGCCATCGGCGACTGAGTCGCGCTTTTGACTGCCTGCTTCCCCGCCTGTTTCCTGTTTGCGTACTTTGGTGTTGCGGCGTAGGCTCGCTGTCCACTCGCAAGTCCGAGAAAACGCCATCACGAAACAACGAGGAGTTGTGGTGCCCTTTGACAACCGTACACACAGTATAAACAGTGTTACTCACACAGACTTTCAAGAGTAAAAAAACTGCGAGAGACCGACAGCGGAGCAGTTTTCTTGGCACGTTGTCAAGAAATAAATTAACGACAAGGGTACACAGTACCACCTATTCGTGTGCGTGGGTCGACCTATGAAATCTCTCGAAACATTTGACCAAAAAAAATGTCGAACAAGTGGTGAGCTCTACTAAAATTACCGCAACAGAGATTCGTCCAACTCTAATATGAAATGGGCACAGGCGAAAACAGGCCGCAGCGCGAGAGCTAGCCGCCGCGTGCCAACCAGGTTGCAACCAGTGTTTCTACCCACCCCCCCCTCTCACCGATGCCACTCCTCCCTTCGCTGCAACTTCGTCGGTTTTGAAGAAGTCCGAAGCAGCGGACATTTCTGGACGCTCCCAGCTCGCAACCCCGCCAACGGAAGCCTTTGCTCCAGTCTTGAGCGCGGCATCACCAGCGACAACTTGTCTAAGTCGTCGTTTTACTGCAGCTTTTGCCTGCGCCGCCGTGGGCATCTTTAGTTCTTCGGGCGGTGGGCGGTCTGCGGGAGTCCGGCCCAGCTCCACGTTGCGGTGCTGTCTCGGACGGCTGGCATCGTCCGTGCCCGATCGGTTCCGATTTGCCAAGTTTGGACTGCGCGATCTTCTACCCTTCCGTTGTTGATGCTTGTCCTTCTCCCGTCTTCCATCCCGTGATCTTCTGCTCTCTGCGGCCCTTTCCCTCTCCCTCTCCCTTCCCCTCCTCTCCCTCTCTCTCTCCCAAATATACAAAACAGGCTCATCACTATAACCCCCTAGACATGTATTTTGTACTGTCACTTTTACTTCCCAGCTTATACGTAGCGCATGGGTTTTCACTCTTCGTACCGACCGCCAGAGCGAGCGACCGACCGACCGACATACCGAC
>JAXFYO010062083.1:0-10080 GCA_034768055.1 Saccharina latissima
GCCTGGTCGCCTTTATGGCCGCGAAATCGCACCTCAACCCGATCGGCATCACTCCATTCAAGACGCCTCAACTGACTGTCGCCAGAAAAGAACGCAACATCCCTTCGCGTGATACAATGCGCTGGGTTCACCACACCTGAGCCATTAGCAAATATCTCATATGACCTGGCGAAGAAAAAATAGCTCATGACCAAACATAGCCAAAGCCCTCTACCCCCAGAAACCCAGGAAGGTATGCGTTCCTGCCCCTTGATCAACATATCCCACGATATAGGGAGTCGAACCCGTGGCCGTGTTCCCGCCAGTGTATGCGACCGCGAGATACCTTGCAATACACTCTTGATCAACGGCGACCGAATCGACAGCTCGATGCCAGCATCGACCCGATGGAAATATTGAATCGCGGCTAGCTTCCTCAAAATAGTTCCTGCTTGATTGTCCTGTGACGCACAACACCAAGCAGCGAAATCAATCAAAGCCCACACTTCGGCCTCCTCCAACTCACACGGTCGCAGATACCGGTCATGTGCGGTTAAACCCGTGAAAAGTGCACCAAGACCGGAAACCCGACACGTAAGTTCTTTCAGACGATCTCGCAACTGATCGACGGAGGTACTGGTGCCCAAATTTCCTGTACAAAGATCTGCACCCGCTTGCCCCAAGCTCTGCTTCTGCCGATTAACGTCGGGCCGGAAAGCATGAAGGGCGGACGGAATGGATGAACGATCCCACCGAGATATTCCGTCAGCCAAGGTGTTAGCCACCCCTTTTACGTGTTTGGCTTGGAAGCACCAACCGCTACCTATCTATAAACACCCCGATATCCGCATTGGCGTGCCTGACCGTGGTTCTTTGCCCCCCCGACAATGGTTAACCCAGTGAACGGCGGGAATGTTATCTCCGCGCATCAAGATGGTTTCTCTCGCGTGCTATGGTGTGTTAGCTCCTATAACTATACAGGCCCATGCAGTAATAAGCATGCCAAACAACTCCAGGACATGTATGGACAAGGCATCCCTGGCTTCCACCTTCTGGCGTAATCGATTACGCACGTCCTCATCGAAATCGACTCTCCACCACGCCCCAGACTCTAAACAATATCTTCCCATAGCATCCCCAGATGCGTCAGACCACAGCGTACGCGAATACGACTGCGAACAGAAGCTATACAGTGGTGCGTGTAAAGTGCCAAGGGGTGAGCCGAGTGCGCCCTCCAAATTTCGACATCAGCATGGAACTCGGGTGTAAGTTGTAGTCGCCCGCGTCGGGAAACCCGTAACGGGAGGAAAATTTCCTGCCATATCTTAATTGGGGGAAGGCCCAACTGGTTGAGCATGCGACGTATGAAAAACTTTCCGGCTCTGGCCACCTCACAAACGCGCAATAATTTCCCTAGCAACGATCGCACCTCATTCACCGAAGCAAACACTCTGTCGGCCGGCCACTCACGCAGTAGATCGCGAAGTTCGACTAACTTGGCGGACGGCAGTGAGATGGTCATGGTTATTGTATCTATCTCCCAACCTAACACTTCCAGCCGTGTGCCCCACGAAGACACTTTTCGGGCCGACAAGAGTGGAGGGTCCCTCGCCGACCGTTCGCCAAACAAACGAAAATGGTCGGACGCCAGCGAAGCTGACGCCATCAAGCACCGAACGCCCGACGGATAACATTGTACTTCAACCATCAGACCATCGTCGACGTACAAACACATTGTCGTCTATACCCCCACCTGTATTTGGCGGCACCCAACAACCCCACGGTTATGGGGCGGTCCGATCTGTGGCTGCTGATTGCGTGACCTCGACGTGCGCGGTAGCCTTACGGACCGATTCCGTTATGACCGCATTTTCATACGAAGTGTCGGCGTGCGAGTGTTCTAACGCGGACGCAAAAAGGCACCAAAGTCCCGGGCTGTTGCGCCACCCAAATTGGAGCCACCACAGTACTATATAACATGAACTGCAGTTGGAGTAATGCATTTGACTGCTTTAGGAACATGAGGGAGGAATGTTGAGTTCCAAGCAAGGTGTGGTGCTGGCAACCCCCCCCCCCCACCCACCCCCGTTATCGGGATACATGTAATACGGTACTGTACTTTTATAGTACCGTACTGCTGTACAGTAGCCCTCAGGCCGCGTTACGCGAGGGCAGGAGCAAAGTTTACGGCGCCGCACGAAGGTAAGTGCGGGGAGAAGGATGAAAGGTGCCACATGTAACCAACAAATTTAAAACGTGTCCTGTGTGAGTTACACTCGATCTCGGCATTGACCTCCGGGGCAAACCCCTCGCAGCGCGATACTGGTGAGAATATATAAATGCACCTTCACCTTTTTTCTACCCCAAAAAAAGTGATGGTATCGAAGAACCGAACTCACGCATACCCTTTGGTTGGGCAGAAGGGATAGCCTATACGACAGTACTCCACTCTGTCAGAACTACAACAAACACTGTCAACATCTGTTTTTGGACGAGGCGGGTGGATGGTGATGCGAACGTACTCACATACACATAGCAGATATCGATACGGTACGTACGAAGGAGCAGAGGATTACAAGTGCGAAATGGGCCTATTTGCGTAGGCGCATGCAAGCTAATTGCAATATAACTGGGGAGGTGTGGTTGCAGGCAGACCGTCAGGGGAAGGACACGGAACCCCCTGAAACAAAGCACGTTGACGTTGGAGGACACCCTGCACGATATACTAAGGTATAGCAGATTTTGTTTTTCTCATGCATGAAGAGGTGGGTTTGGACTGAGGGAAAATGGTTGAACGAAGATCGCATAAAAGAAAAACAAAAAAATAGAACAATTGAAATACGTTGAGTTGACGTTGAAGGAAGTACTACCGTACAGATGGCTACACAACAGCCGCCTGTAGTCTGCACGATTGAGCAGGTCCATGCGCAATAAGTATAGCACGGGCGTCTTCGAGCAGCGTAAAAACGACACAAAGACACAAGTTCGACAGGGCACATAAGAGTACCCGGCGCAAAACAAAACGACAAAACCACACAAGTTAGGGGCCCAATGGAGCACCGGGTATACGGGGTCATTCTAAGACTAAAACAGTGGAACAATCGTTTACCCCTGACTCACACCACGAAGCCGCAATTTCTACCATTTTCTACATGTTTTCCTTTCGAGAAATGCAGCTAGACACTCGTATAATTGTAATACTACTATACGGATTCATCTATACCGGTGAGAGTCTGGCTTCACCCATCGGCACCATACCAACACGGGAAATTTGACGGGCAAGCACAACCAGGCGAGCCTACTATCGACCCGTGGACATTGTAGTACACTATGTATGATTCGAGGACACCCAAGCACATAACATAAACCAGAGGTAATACCAGGCGCGCATATTCACATTGCATCAGTCTTCTTCGGCATTCACCAGTTTGTTGAACGATGAGAGGCACTTGCTCGCCATATAAGTGAGAGCCCATTATGTTACTGTACATCCACCAAGGTATGCCAACGCGCGCCCCTTGCTACCCCTTCTGCGGTTAGGAGCCCCGTTACATCCTTCAATTTTATAGCCCCAGGACCAAATTTGCATCGGCCCCGACACGCCTCATCACCACGGTAATGTCCCAAGCGCAACACGCCAACAATACACGGTGGGATAGTGTGAGTACATTCAAGGTTTATTTTTGTGATGAGGCTGACGAAGGAGTTCATGGAGGACTTGGGGTGGTGGATATGGTGCCTGAAGAAGGGCGTTGCCGGGGAGGGGGGGAGGTTGGCGGCCGCATTCTTCAAGAACACCACGTGCTAGATCCCTACTCCCCTATTATGCTGCCATCGACCCTGTCTACTGCTGCTGGGTGCTGCTACTGGTGTTGTTGCTGCTGTTGCCCTTGTTGTACAGATACGATGCGTAGCCCTCCCGTGGACTCTCCGTACCAGGTATCCTCCACTGGAACCACACCTCCCGCCGTACCCTGCTTCCCAAATTTTATCTCCGTTCCGCCAAAACCCAGACTGCTCGAGTACGACATTCTTCTACTTATTGGTATTAACATGAGCGAATTTGATGCTGTGCTATCATACCGTAGAGAGACAAGACGTTGTATAACTGTAGGTAGCATTAAAGAGGCATCGAAGTATCCCTGGTACGTAGATCAATCAATAGTTCTCGCATCTATGCATAGTGTCGTTGATGACGCATGTATCGTATGCTGGTACTCTATACGAGTATATACCTGGTGTTAACATATCGGGAAGCTGTTTCATTCGCGTGCATTGTTCGTTGTATTTTCGATCATATCTGGTAGCAGATGTTGATATGAGCCCTGAAGTTACTCTTCGTTTTGTATGCCTTATAGGCATTGTACAACGTACATTTGAGAATTGGTATCCTACCGAGCAGCTGGTAGAGCCTTCAACTCGACCAGGCCTCTATCTAGATCTTGCACTATCGGGTATTTATCGTGACTGAGTAGGTGTGCGTACTCTCTTCAATCCCAGCACCTCTAGGTTCATGTCACCACTCCACCACCGTCTTGTTTCACTCCACTGTTTGCACACTCTCCAGAATCCCGCTTTGGGAGCAATTCGGCCTTCATTCCTAGTCGCGTACTCTATGCTGCTCTGGTCAGTACACCTGTGACTGGCTTGCCGATACGAAGACGCTGTACAGCACTGCGCCGCTGGGGACTCTCACTGCCACCCAGCACAACATCTGCCTGACTCGCCGCGCCGACTGCTTCGTACATACAGAGGTGGGATAACGTGTTGCCCCCGCACCTCGTGCGTAGGACTACCTACGTTCCACGCAATTATCTGTTGCGTCCGCCCGATGTTGCAGACCTTAGCATCCAGCTGCTCTCGCACGAAAGCCCGACGAGGATTGAAGGTGTATATAGTGCACCTACCACAGATCTAGACGCGAGGAGCATACCGTCGGTTGAAGTGCATGCATCTAGAGGACAAGGGCGCCAACTGCAAGCAAGATTAACCGTACCGCAGCGATCGCCTCGACTGAAAACACGTTACTCGTGCGTGTGTCTGTGGTGCAGCAGGACCCTACCAGTTCGTCCCCCTTAGGGCCATTCTTATCGAGCAGCTTTTTTCCATAATTTCCAATATTTTTTTCCAAAAAAAAAAGGAAATCTTGGAAATCTTGGAAATTCTTCAGAGGGCAAAAATAGTGGAAGGCTTCACGTTCCAATAAATGGAAAAAAAAAATGGAAAAAATGGAAATCTAAAAAATTGCGCGAAAAAAAACATGGAAATTTTGGAAATTTATGGCTCCGATAAGAACGACCCTTAGAGGTATATCTACAGTACACTATAGATATACAACTTGCTTGCGCAACGCAAATCATGGTGCTATCTGAGTTTACCGTACATAATCCCTATATAAATGGTTTTTGTTCGACCCGGTCATGGTAGGGACCAGAGGGCCACCTCCTTCGCTAGGCAACTATAGCGATGGGTGACCGCTGTATCACATGTACCTGGTATGGGTGTAGCCTGACGGGTTCCAAGTTGGATGTCAAATAAATCGCATATGTCGGTGTCACGATTTCGCTTTATTGTATTTTCGACGATATGCATATCTCTTCAGCCTGCGTCAGAAGGAGGGGGGGTTCGCGAGTAAAGGCACGCCTACCGCAGCAATGCCGTTTTTTTACGCGACGACTTGCCCGCGATGGACCAACCTCACCACCTCTGTCCCTCCATCTACTCGGGTCGACTCTGCCGCACGCAGTCTAACGAGTGGCCGCTGATATTTGACGTGACCTGCACTGACGCCTGCCCAAAGCATGTTTCTGAACCATTAAGGAATTGCATATCGTAGTACACCTGTGGTTTTCGCCGCAATCCCCTCGCACAATTGTTTTTCCACAAAAACCTCATGATCGACTTTGGTACAGCTCATTCTTCACACGCCCAATCCTATAGACACTGAGGTATTTCCCCCATGATACGCGGTGGCTCCTGCACGTTTACTCCGTTCCCAGTTGTTTCTGGGCCAGATCAGTCCATTCCCGCTGGTGACAAACGGCTCTAGCGCTGCTCTCGGTGTTGGTGTGTAGTGTAGATAATGTTATAGCTCTGCTGGTTGTACTACTAGGGTTAGTGCTATTGAGGGATTTGGTTTGGCAATAGTGGTGGTGTTAGCGGTAATTACATCAGAACAGCTGCGACACGCCTACGAGCGCGGGGGAGGGGGGGCATGTGGTTGAGCAGGGGAGGAGAGGGGGCATCAAGGGGCAGTAGTGATTGAAGCCCCGTTCCTTCCGTCTCGCGAGGCAAACGTGCAAAACACATCGAAGCACCTAATCATTTCGCTAGTACAATCCCAAGGCTTAGAGTTATAATTCACCGAGCGATTTGGGACAGCAATCATACATGTGTTGTGGTCAGGTACACGATTAACGGGGACAATACCTATATATATATTATATAGGTATTGTCCCCGTTAATTGTATATATACTGCTCAATAATGGGTGATATTATGGCAGCGGACTGGGGTAATATGGCAATGGGGGGGGCGGGGGTACACGTGCGTATGTGCATGTGTGATGAAGTAAGGTTCAACTGAGGGTAGAATGTGTTACGGCAGATCTCCAATCGAAGTCGAAACTACACTACAAGAACTGAGACGCGCTGCGTTGACGTTGAAGGGAGCAATTCACGAAAAAAACACATACGACCGTCATCACGAACTTGGAGCATCTGACATCATAACTATTACGGGGGGCCATATGATAGTAATCAGGACCCCTCACAAACACTAAAACTTATATAATAGTTCATGTTTTCACTGCACATTTATTCTTGATTTTACGATGTGCTATGTTCCCGCGTGATAGTATAGTAGTTCACGGGAAGATTTAGGCAGTACCGGTATAAAATAGAGGTTCGACACGGCGCATGCGGGAACGTAGCCGGGGCACACAAAACGACACTATTCTGACCAAGGGTAGAAGGTTAATGGCGCAAAACAGATACCGGGTCTTCCCACGGTTCATATAGTGGAAGATTGGTTGTTTGACCTCTGGCGCACACCACAAAGTCGCAACTTTGACCAATTCCTATAATAAGTGTCTTCGTTGTGAGCGGCTCACCTTCTTTATGGTACTGAACGTATCGCACGTACTGCTACTTGTAGTACCGGTCGGAGTCTCGCTTCACGGCTCGCCATCGGATCCAGGTGGGGTATTTGATGGGTAAGCACACGCAAACAAAACCACAGTTGACCCTTGGACCGTCTAGGGTATGCTTTCGGAGTGCGTAGGAGTTATCTACATTGGAAGGCATGTACACCTTGTCGGGTGGCATGGAGAATAATTGTTTGATTCGAGGCCGTCGGAGCACAGACAATACTTCCGACTAAATATCCGGTGTCGGTGTATTACTTCGTTCTGTCTATTTAAGCATACACAAGATTGCTGACGAACAGAGTCGCTTTCTCGCCATATATATGGTCTGTGAAGATCCATTCGCTCGCTGTATACATGTAAATCGACGCGCGTCTCTTTCTATTACCCTTGCGGCTACGCAGCCCGCTGAGTTCTAAACGTGAGTTCCAGCACCAGGATCGCGTTCGCCCTTGCCACCTCCTTGGCTTTATTATCCAAAACCAGTCTCGGCCGCATTTCCCTTGGTTCCGATGGCTTGGAATTTGTCTCTCATCGCCTGCGTGGGAAATAAGAAAAGGGTTGTGGGGGCTGAGCATGCAACAGGCGACACGCACGATGTTGCTTTAGAAACTAACGCGCGGTGCGTGCCTACTGAAGCGTTAGTTGGGGTACTCGCAACCCGCACTATTGACCACACGCATACCTGTAACGCGGGGTTCCCGCTTTCCCAACGATTTGCTGTCGTGGAGGCAGATAACATGCCGCCCGCACGAATTCAATTCGGGAATCCCATTGGCCCGAATGTTGTAGTTATTGGGAGGGAAATCGTCCACAGCCCCGCCTTCCGAAGCGGGGTGGGGGACCAACAACTCGAAGAGGCCCAATGATCCAGAAGCCAAGGTTGTTTTACGTCAGCATCGACGGGGTTCCCGTTGTGGTAGAAGTAGAGACGAATTGTGTTGGTTGCGTCACTTAGGGTGTGTGGATACTAACAGTTCCGTATAGTTAGCTTGTACATGCGGAGAACGTACGCAGACCGAAGGACAGGTGAGTCTTGGGATACACATGCGTCTCGCGAAGTATATACATATACGGCCGGTGATTGAGTCGCGACTACAGTTGATGCGTGTACCTTGGGCATCGTGCCCCCAAACCGTGTTGCGCGAACTGGGGCTGGCATGCAGATGAAATAACTCAAACACCCACCTGATGTATTGATGGACGACGGATGCACGATAAGGGGCTTGTGAGGCTGAACCTATACAACGATGGAGGGCATTGATGGCTTGAACCAGGGGGGGCGTCACGGTCAGCGATATGTGTCGGTAACCCCTGAGGAATTCACGATGACACTCGTCGCTGAACAGCGAGAGCGACTTCCCGTTGTTGTAGTTTGTTTTCTCGTTTTGTGTTTTAGCGTTCAGCGTGCATGCTACGGCGTTTTTGGCCTCCAAACTGTACTCATTTTTGTTAGTCCAGCACAATGCGTACTGCTCCCACTGACGGTCGGGAAACCCCGGTAGATGCGACTACACCGGTTAATATTTCGACCTGTATTCCCGACAAGTTCCGATGAAGTTGGGATCGTGACGGTTCGGCACACGCAATGGGCCCGAGGCGGGGCTCGTTTGTCTCCCGCGAGCCGAAAGAGACATGCAAACTCCTGGGCTGTCTTTCGGCGGTGACCTTGTTCTGGCGGGGGTACTCTAGGGGCGAAGCTGCTCTGTTAGGCGATGCACGTAAAGGTATCTACAGTTGTTTGGTCACCATCAAAAGTCGGTACAATAAAAAGGAGATCGTTGCGCTAACTTCGTTCTGATACAGCGTATACGTTCAGCTACAAATACCATGATTGGCGTACAGTGCGGCGATAGCGCAAATGTCATGCTCGTTGTGCCCTACGGCCGCCCCACTACACTAGTTTCCTCCTCCAGGTGTACGGCGGCGCCACTGTCGTGTTCCTCGTCTTCGAAGCTCACTTTGATTGATACATGCACGATTCTGGACAACACGTGGTGGGTGTTAACCCCGTCCCTTTCCTTCATGGTGCCAACCGCCCCGGCCATGAGGTGACTAAACTCGACTTGCCAAGTTATGTCACGTCTAGGCACCGCATGGTTGTAGTGGTTGACACCATGAAAATAGTTAACGGGAGTAACACCCACCACATCCAGTACAGGATCATCATACGGAAAATATGTCAAGGAAGCTTCGTAAGCGACGAACATGACGGTGGCGCCGCCACACACCTGCAAGAGCATCAGCTTTTGATGGCATAGCGTTCAGCGAGCATGCTATTACGTATTTGTAATTCACACTGTTTACACCAACCCTAATACCTCAGCAGAATGCGTGTACCCTGTATTGAAACGAGCCAGGAGCACATCGTTCTGAGTTTATTTACCTTGAATCCCGGCGTTGTTACCGACTGTATACCGGTCAATAACTACCTAGCCCAACAAGCGTTTGAAGTACCGAGGTGCAATGCTTCGCGAAAAGCACCACCGCTTACCCCGGAAATGATGGCCATTGGTTTGAAGGGCGAACATGCTGAGGTGTCGTTGGTGTGCACGCACTTGCGCGCATCATCGGCGGGCGACGCATGCACGTAGGCCTTAGTCAAGATCTACGATGAGCGCAAGTCTTTCTGCGTGCGGCGGCTGATTTGCGCCGCCATAGTACAAAGCGTGGATGAATGAGCACGACCAGCGGTTTTTGAACATGTCGACAATCACCTAGACTGCTCTCGCTCGCCGTCGAAGATTAATATTGCGCACGTCAGCGGTACTCTCTCTGGGGCTTTCCTGACGTTCGTATACATACCGAGGAGCGGCTTCGATTTGAAGAAACTACTCCCGACGCCAAACAGGTATGATTTAGAAGCCCATCTTGTTTATCGGACATCAGCTCGTTGACCCATGTGTGTGCGTCGTTACTCTTGCTGGTCGCACCCACCTAGGCATGGCGTTGCCACAC
>JAXFYO010062531.1:0-13352 GCA_034768055.1 Saccharina latissima
TGCTCTGCTTACTGCATTACAACGTAGTATCTCTTGTGTCGTGGTTTTGTGACCACAGAGCTTGTAGCGGTATCTCTCTAGGATGAAGAATCGGCACGGACACTGACTGGGTGTGCTGGATGTCGACGGATAGAAAGAACGGTTTAATGTGAAGAACACACACGCATCCTTCCCGGTACGTTTTTGAAGTGTTGGTCTTGATGTCTTGATGGCCCGCGAGAGATCCACGAAGGCAAAGGCGGCAGCGGATAAAATGGGAGTGAGCTCCCGCTTTCAAACACAGTTCAAGGCCACACGAGCTCATCGTGGGTTTGACTGGCGGGCCTTCTCGTGCAGCTCACGTTTTGGTTTGTACATGGTACGATAGTCCGCCAGCCATCCGTCCCGCATCGTATCGTTGTGCTTGTGTAACAGCCTTGATGGAGGTCCGTTATTAGAAGAACGGTGCAGGAAAATAAATGGTTTTGACGGTTGACGTTGCTTTTGAATATGGACACACAGGTGCATTTACGAGCTTGTGATGGTTACTGGGTTTCAGTGCTGCTTGTCAAACGCCAAAGTAGCGACAGAAACCGGGAAGCCATTCATAAATTCTTCCGCTTCGCTTGTACTCGTGTTTCATGCTTGGTTTTGAAAGTTTTGAAATACTCTTGTGTACATTTGTTTTCTACTTCGCTCGCTTTTTTTTGTGTGCTTTGTCCCCCTCCACCCCCCCTCTTCTTTTCGCGTGCCTTTTATGTGCGATTTGGGTACTCCACACGGTTTCAGGTTACTGTACTTGAAGCCGCCGACGCCGCCGCAAATCTCCACGGACGCAAGCCGTAGCATCCCACGCGCGTCCGTCTTCCACCCCGCTCACTTGTCTGCCCCATGCTGCCCCCCCCCCCGATCGCCGCCCTCGACGGTTGTTTCTCGACGCAGGCGGAATTGGAGGCGCGATTGCAGCTGGGCGAGACGGCAGAGCAAAGGCGCCTGCGCGAGCGCAACCGCGTGGAGGAGGCAGACAACGACCTGACGGAGGACTTGTTCGGCGGCGCAGCCGGGGGCAGGGGGGGCGCCGGAGGAATTTCCAGCGTCACGCTCAAGAGTATGCAGGTGTGTGGCTTGTGGCCCAGGTTGCCTCCCCCCCCCCCCCTGGTTCGCTTGATCGTTCCGTGGGTGCGGTGATCTTGGTTGGATCGGTGGGTGGGTAGGCGGGGGGGTGGGTGGGTGGGTGGGCAGTTCGGTGGAGGACTGGCCATTTTGTTTAATTGCCGTAAACTAGGCGGATCTACTACTGTAGTACTAGAAGGCAAGGCTTGATGTGCTTGGTGCTGCTGCTGGTGCTGGTACTGTCGCTGTATTGGTCGGGGGTTGCTGGTGGAAACAGGACTATATAGTGGGGTCATGCTGTGCTGCTGATGGAGCCTTTTCATGGCAATGCCAATTCGGCTGGTACGATCCGATGCGAGTTTTGGGCGTGTGGGGCCTTCGGAACTTAGAATCACGCCAAAACACAATACATACAGTTAGATCACCTACAGTAACAATAGCAGTGCTGGATGCCGGCCTTGTAAATCTGCGCTCACAGACACGTTCTCAAGTTGCCCATTTTGAGTTCTATGACCGAGAGGTCGCTGCCGTGTGTCGGGTCGGGTTGGAAAGATGCTGCGCTGGAGGGGCCTCGGGTGATGGTAGCCCCGAGTGCGCCGGGCATAAAAGCTTGACCTTGCACGTCTTGAGGCACAGCAGTGTCGGGAGCCTTTGGTGTCGACAGGTTGCCTACACCAGCGTGCGCTCCACGCCGTGTTAATACAAACTGCAGCCGCCGTAATTTTTTCCAGGTTTAAGGGAAAGCCAAACCGCGTGCCGTCAACTTGTGCTGGCTACCAGTACGTTAGCTGACGCATCGACCGCAGAAGCACTCTTCCACATTTTTTGTTGTTACCTCACAAAATTCGTAGGATCGTCACTGGGGGGTTTACGACCGCTGTGTCGTACGCCTTGTTGATGTACTGTAGTACCGATGGTCCTTTTCATTTTCCGAGAGACTCGCCGCCATCGAAGCAGACCTGGAAGAATATTTACGTACGTACGATATTTGAACGACACGCGGGAAGGAGTACCGTAAGGCTTGTTGTCTTCATCTGCCCGAAGGTGATACCGCACCGCCTCCAGACAGCCCTCGCGCGACAGGAATTTTCGGTGGGCGGCCCGTGCTCCCTAGTGTCAAGGGTGGCGGGAATTGTCGGCCACTGTCCGTCCTTGGCCTTGCTTGCCAGCTCCTCCAGGAAAATCACCGCGCATGGCCCAGAAGCCCAATTGCGAGAAACTGTTAGAAACGCGACGGCCTGCTTTAGGGCGGCAGGGAAAGTATATCGTGTTCTGTAGCACAGCGCCGCGTGGAGGGGAAAAGGGTGCTATTTTTGCAGCGAAGCCTGTGACTGTGATGGGTTTTGTAGACCTGCAGGCGGTATCATACATACCTGTGCGCGTTTTGCGGTGTAGTTTTTTTTCCAGCGAGGGCGCCACGCCTTTCCCGCCGCACCGCTCCAACGTACTTGGTGTGCGCTCACCAACGGCTATATATGTCGGCACGCAGAGTGCTGGTGTTATTTCCGCACCGTGCCCCTGCCTGATCAAATGGCCAACGCGTAGTATACACTATACCTCCTCATCCCCACCACAGCAAGCAATAGGCGAGTTGGTGCACTAACCTGGCTTGCTGACTGACTCCCTCGGCCGTAAACGTGTCGCACCTTGCCCCCCTCCCGCTTTTCGCCCCTCTCCCACGTTTCGCAGGACCACGTCAAGCTGGCGATCGAATTGAGTGAGAAAATGGACGCGAGCAAGCCCGCCCACATGGCGGCTTTCCTTAAGGTCGGTGCCAAGTGATTTGAGACCGAAGAAGAAGGGGTAGTCTTGGGTTGGAGCTCCTCTGTTGCACCGATCGTCCAAGATTGTCCAGTGATATCCGTTGTGCTTGTCGCGACCGGTGCAAACTATATAGCGGTATGTACCAACCCCGGCCGCGTGACGCACCATCCTTTGGACGGAGTGCTTACTCGGTTGAGTATACTATCAGTCAGTAATAGCCAGTACTAGTCACTAATAGTCACTAATAGTCAGTCAGAAATACTTCGGCCGAAAAGTGCTTCGAGTATCTCTATCGTAGTAGCACGCGTCTTGCACCGAGAAAAGCCCGCGTCGGTTCCGATAGCGCGTTGTTGCGCGGTTATTTATCCTCGGCAGCTTTCCACTCCGAGACGCCCTCCGCGCCTCCGCGGCTTTCTGGTGCGCGGCGCCGCTATCATGCGCCGTTTTTTTTCTTTTTTTTTCTATTTTATTCAAAGCTTCCCTCCCTTTCGCGCACAGCATGCGTAGCCTGATACCACGCGATCGATTGCCTTGACTGACCTCTTGACGCGGCATATATCTATGTATGTATGTGTGTGTTGCTTGTCTGGGGGGTGGTTCGAGCAGGAGATGGTGACGAAGCTGTCGTCGAAGATGACGACGGACGGGGTGACGGATCTGGTCAACCACACGAACGTGTTCCTTGACGAGAAGCGCCTGGCGGACCAGCGAATCGCGACCGCGAAGGCTAACGCTACGAACGTGCAGGCGACACAACGCGCAAACAAGAAGAAGACAGCGAAGAAGAAAAAGGTACTATTGATAAGAGGATTACGACTAGACCGGCATAAACTGCTGTGGCTGTACGCAGGTGGCTGGTGCCACCAGATGTGTGTGGGTACCTCGGTACGGTACCGTGCGGCTGTTTTTATGATTTTTTTTACAGAAGAGTTCGTTGTGGAGCCAGGCATTCTCAAGAGTTTTTTTTCTGGTGCTCCGCGTTTGGGCCGGAGGGAGGGGGGGGTTCTCATTTGTCGCTTACCTTAGTCGTTTGGCCATTGACCACGCATCCCTTTTAGAGTGTGGGCGGGGGGGTTATGAACTTAAATAGACTGGATTCAGACCTCGGATAAATTGCAGTTGTGTACCGTATCGGCGCGCAGCTCTGATATAGCACACTGCTCTGCCGCGAGGCTATTACTATTTCATGGGCTTGTGGATTTTAAACGTGAGGGAAAGCGTGATTTGCCGTTACAGCCGTACATGTATTTTTTTCATTATTAGATTCGATGGCAAGGATTGTCGCACAAAAACAGCTGTTCGTGCTGGAAGTGTCTTGTGTTTCACATGGTAATACTTCCGTTGCCTAACAAACTGTACGTACTCGTATGTGTTCCCACTAATATATACCTGGTACGTGTTTTTCTCTCGCGCTCGCATCAATTCTGCAATTGCTCCAGGCGCACTCGGATGTCTTCGGAGGGGACTTCGATGGTGACAACATCGATGGCGTTGGGATGGACTATGAGAGCAAGTACGACGACTTCATGTAGAGGGGAGCGGGAGCGTCTGCGGTCTGCGTTGATTGTTAGCTGCCTTGCTGTGACGGGGCGCAAAATTCAAGTCTATCCGGCATGAAAGGAAGACTCGCTTTCGAACACGATATATGTTGTGCCCCCCGTCCCATTCCCCGCCTTCCCTTCCCCGCGCCCCGACCGTGTCGGCCACCTTACAAGGCCGGGTGCCCTTGTGTTGTGTTTCTTCGTCAGCTCGGCGAGCTTGGCTCCCGAGGTTTTGCGGAACATTATCCTTGGTAAAATAATGTTCTTGTCGTGTTTTTAGTGTTGTCGTCGGTGTCGGTGAGCACGGAGTGGGGGTGTCGACGCTGCCGCAGAAGAAATCGCCTGGTTTTTTCCTTGGGTCAGGAGCCGAGTAGTAGCACATGTCAGCTACGATTGATCGCGGCACTGGTTGTATGCCCTTTTGGTATAATATGATCCCCTGGTATCGGTACTTTATCAAAACTGCGGGCAAGACATATACGTCTTTCTCTTGCGGCAAAAGCGCGCTGTTTGTGCGCTTGCAAGCAAGGCCGTGCTCGTAGGCACGAAGAAAGTAAATCCATTTTTTTTTGTGCTGTGTTGTGCTGTGCTGTGCAGGGCACGAGGCTGTCTACCTGCTTGTAACAGCAGCAGTTGTAGGTAGGTGATTGCTGGTATGGTTCAAGGCTTGGTCTCGTTGATCCTGTAGCGACAGATGGCCAACCGAGAGGCAATTCACGCGCTGTCCTTAGCTTTTTTCTTTGTGTTTTTGGCTGCCAGAGTGCCTATTCATTGTGATGCGGTGAGTGTCTGGATCTATTAATAGTTTGTTTTTGGTGCATGAGGGTCTGGGTCCACGCCGCTGTCACTGTGGTATCTACGAGGTATTAACACAACCGTCTACTCTGCTGTCAAGCAGGGGCTGGGCAAACAGCGCGATTTTTTACCAAGGCAGTCAGCTCAAAAAGATTAAAAAAAAACATCAGGTAATGTTCGTGGAACAACAACGGCGATCCAGGTTGATCCGGCAGTTTTTTTTGTGTTTCTGTTGTGTTGAAACCAACCTCACGGGCTGTGCTCCATAAATGTACTGGGATAACCAAAGCGCAGGGCAAAACACACGGGATGTCTACGTAGTTTTTCGCGCTCTGGCTGCTGCTGCTGCTGCTGGGGTGGTGTAATATGTGCCGGCTGCTGGCTGTGTGTAACGAGTAAGTTACTGTACGCGACGACTGTTTTATTACTACCCTAAAAAGTCTCGACCTTCTGGTACTTTGTATGAACAACTTGGCTGATATGTTGGCATATCTTTCTGAGAGTTTGCCGGTTGCGGAGACAATCATGCAACACATAAGGGCTGCGTGAGCTTCGAGATCTCGGTGCAGTCCTGTCACTCTACTACCTGTCACGTGCAGAAAGCCAGCAGAAACCCGTGCACCGCGTGGCGCCATTTTGGATCAGCGGAACCCCGGGGTTTCAAAGTATTCTGCGTTTTTCTACCAATTGCGCCGCATTTTTCTGTGGCCATCAACCTCACAAAGCCACGCCACACTGCTCCACAACCGACTCCTCGTCCTGTATACTCGACGGACACCTAGTGCCATGCACGCTAATATGTCCGAATATGGTGCCGTTCGGTCTAGCACACGGGCACAGTTGCCCATGAACGCCTTGAGCGCGAGGGGCGTTCCTGCACTTGCGGCAACACCAAGGCACCCAAAAACACGATGATATCCAGTACTTCACCTTCTCCTTTCCCTCGAGAAACCAACCCACGCGGCAGCAGCGTCCTGCGCAAGCACCAAAGACATGCGGGGTGATGCGATAGGCATGTGGACGCTCAGGTGCCGAGCCTGCTAGAGGTTGCTACGCGGCGGTATGGTGGTTCGTTTCCGCGAGCGGCTCGCCCTCTGACCGAACGGCGATAAACCACTAGGGAACATGTTGATGCTCTCTCTGGCTTCGCGGCGACTGCTTCTTCTGCAGCTCAGGCGGCCACGAGTTTGCAGCCTGGCACCGAGACGCGCAGCTCGCGGAGAGCTAGCTGTGTTGGCTGAGGTTGGGCTTAGGGTAACGTGAGCTTGGGCGCGTGATGCAATTCCTGTGGTGGCGGCCGAGAGAAGAGCTTTCGCCCCAGTCATTCTGGTGCATGTTCAAGACGACCAGCGAAGGTGAGCGGTTCAGCGGCTTTGGAAGAGCGTACTCGTACTCGTAGGGTACCATCAAAGAGAGGTTGATTTTCTATGCCGCCGCTACTCGTTTTGCTGGGTACTCGTGCGCATACTCGTACATACAGCAGCAGCAGCAGGAGCAGCAGCAGTAACTCGTCTTTAGCTACCAGTAAGTAGCATACCTCGTCCGTATTCAGACGCGTATACTGCTGTACGTACGAGTACCTGGCAATAAGTTTCAAAGGTCCAGTTGACTCTCGGGCATCAGAGCATAGCATCCAGGGGATCACCGGCCACTACCCTTCACGAGGAAGGGCGGACACGTGCTACGATAGGAGTAATTCGGCCTTTTATTACGGGGGAACCATGGTAAATAGGGGACCTACGGTACAAACAAAACGTACATATCTCCCTATTTTTACTAACGAAACTTGGTTCTATTTACTATGGTCCCCCGTGATAGTGATTATTAATTATTACTGTACTCGTAGTACGTTTACTCTTCAGCCGAGGAATTAAGGACTGCAGTCAAGTTTTGGGGACAAGCCACTCTAATTCTAAGTNNAAACGGGACTCCAGTCCTATACGTAAGGGTTAAGGCAAGGCTTATAAGGCATGCCCCATCGCTGGAATCCCGTTTGCTCTGTTCTATGCATATACAGATTCAACTAAATAAACGTCATACTCGTACGTAAGCATAGTACGTACCTAGGCAATGGAATTGTGAATCTGGCTTATTAATGGCGTCAACATCTATCTACAGTAGTGTGTAACGCGCTTGCAGGATGCTGTACAATTCGTATATAGAGCTCCCCCGAGTGTTTGTTTGTCAACATTGCTTGTTGGATGATTTCCTAATATTAATAGTATAGAGCTTTCTTAGTGAGATATCTCAAGGAAATTAGGTGCCGTGTACCTCTATCGCAGGCAGCGCGGTTCGAAAGCAGAAAACGCGCGCACAATGTATCACGCAGCTTGCAGGGCTGAGTACTCGTACCATCCTTTAGGCGGACCCCAGAGAAGTCACAGCAGCTGACGCATTTTTATGTCTAAAAACAAAACATGTCATTTGAATGCATCCACCAGATTATCAGCACGTACTAAAAGCGCTATCGCCCACCCCGTGCCGTGCTGGCCTCTTGTTCTGCTGGCCATACGTAGCCGCCATTTTTATTTATATGAGGGGAGACGCCATTGCGTCACCACTCCGGTATGTTCCCGGTGCTATAGCTGTGTCACTCTGAGGGCCAATATAAGGAACGGTTAGATTCAACACGAAAAAACAAACGGTTCTTGTATTTGGGGACATATAGATATGGACTCATAGGCAGCTTTTGTACTGTCCTACCCAAGAGTAGGCGTGGTGCTACGCGTGGGATACTAGTCCATAACCAAGCTACATACTAAGTGCGCCCTGGAAACTGTTCCCATTCGCCGCGGAATCAACGATATCTGTCGCCTGTACATACGTACGAGTGCTGCCGATCGTAGGCCACCCCTTTCCCCGAAACAGTGACCGACACATAAAAAACATGCTCTCTCTCTCTCTCTCTCTCTCTCTCTCTCGCCGTCCCTCTCTCTCTCTCCCTCTGACGCCCTCAGATTCAACAGCAAGCAAGGTTCGAGCGAGAAGAAACTAGGAACGGGTCGCTCAGACTCGCCTCCTCCTCCTCCGGGAACACCAAAAAGGCGGCGGCGGCGGCTGTCGGCGGGTGGGGCTTGGGCGGCGACGACGACGGGTCCGACAAGAGCGCTTTCCGACAAAGAATCCTCCAGCTCGACGAGACCACCCTTCAGGACTTCGGTCTGCTGCCTGAAGAAGGCGGCTTGATCAAGCCTGAGGCTGCTTCCTCGGGGGCGTCGAGGAAAGGAAAGGCGAGGACGGGGAGGGGAAGAGGACGGAGAAAAAGCAGCGGTGGACAGGGGGCGGGTGTCGACGAGCCTCTGTCGGGGGGGCGGCAGCGTCGGTCGGCCGTGGGAGACCGTCGCCGGTCCGAGTGGAACGAGATCCCGTTCTCGTGGGTGGTGAGAGGGAGGCAGGAGAGCCACCTGATCAATCAGCAGGTGAGCGATGCCGTGGTAGGGGTTCTCCAGGTTTAAGGCTCAGTTTTCTTTTTTCTGGCCGGTTGAGCCCCTCAACAAGTGAGAAACTACGGGGTAGCATGATAATTTTACCATTACTACGTAGTGTATTTGTTATAAGACTACCGTAGCGCATAGAAAGGTTGGTCGGGTTGCGTGAAAAAAGTCCTTCAAAAACCACGTTTCGGGTGTATTAGATATATTGAGCTCCTCGTGTGAGGAGCTCAGAAAATGAGGCACCGCCCCTCTAGGGTGGCATTCCTCAGGTAGTGTTTTCATTATCATGTATCGTGTGTTTTGCCATCCTCAACAACGTGCATGCGGCACATGAGCTTCAGCGTCGATCACTCATAAACACCCCCGTAAATATGAAAACATAAACAATATTTCGCGCTGCCGCCGATTATTCGATGCAAACATTGGATGGGATGAGGCCTCCTGCTTCCAAGATGGAGGCTCTAGTCCAAACGAGGCCTATTCATCCGCTCTAAGCGTACTCTCAGCGCGGCGACAATATACGAAAATGAATTGACCTTACAGTTAACACCACCAAACTTGTATGGTGGGTAACAAGGTATGTTTATCTCCGGGTTTTGCGAAGCTTACAAACATTGATCGGGGGTCTCCCTCAAATTTTCAGACGCTTACATCAACAAACGTTGATGCCAGGTGTGTCCCTCTCTTAGAGCCATCTGATTGGATCACGACCCTACTGTGGTAGTATTTCGCGCTGCAGCCGATCGTTCGGTGTAACGATTGTATTGGATGAGGGCTCCTGCCCCGGACGGCGGTCCCGTCCATACTTCGTTGCGTTCTCGGTATGAAGTATGATTGAATACGAGCTTGGTGCTGCACTGTCGCATGCCCAAACATGTCATACTTCAGCCGTACTTTGTTGCACAATCAGATCATTAAAAGTAACTATTCTGCGTCGATAGCGGCCGCGCAGTCCTTGTCACGTTGCCTCTTGAGACCCCTGACCCGTCTAGTTGCGCTCTACCCGGTGCAAATCGGACTGCTTTCTCGGTTTTCTCCACATCAACCTTCGCTCTCGCGTCTACCGCCGAACCTGCCAGGGACTATTATCAAATACCTCAAACCCAAACCAAACGTGTGCAAACTGAAATGGCCGTTCAGCCCCGTCGGGCAGAGGTGCCCCTGCAGGGACGCTATCATGCGGGGCGCAGTATCAACAGTGAACCAGGCCCGCCTACAAACTATAGCCGGTTCAGCACTCGGGCGTGGTAAATGAGGCGTGGCTCTTTCTCCACGATCCGCTGCCCCCGTATGAGCCGCCGCCGAGCTGGTCTGATGCCAAAGGTTTGTGCACGTAGCGACGCAACCCCGCGCGGTCAATAATCGTAGTTCGGCGTCGTTATAGCCAGCGTTCAATGTCGGGACGTGGCTAACGAAGACCTCTCCTGGGAATCACAAATCTGTGTAAACGGGCAGACCATCGAAAGTCTCTGGTGTTTGCCGATCAAAAACTTGTGCACACCACCTCGTCGCGCACGTATTGTGCCAGTGTGTCACGGAACCGGTGACCCTGCAGGACTAAACCGTTCCAAACTCGACGAGCTTGAGCTCAAGAGCAGGAGGCAACTCGTTCACGTCATCTCCAACGTTCCACACAGTTGCGTACCATGGCAACAGACATAGGTGCCCTCGCATCAAGTCCTCAGTTGTGTTTGGCGAAGCTGGCAAAGCGCCCAGGGTGGCGGTCAAGGCATCCACGCTCTCCTACTCGCCGTCTTCACCAGAACTCTCGGGCGCAGGGGGGCGTTTCAACCTCATGGGGATTTGGATATGATGCCGGTCTAGATGCCGAAATTGTTCGTTCGAATGTGCCTACCGCACTCCTTCAAGATGAATACATACCATGTACATATCTAACGATCGCTCTTTTGAGCGTAGGGATTACGACAGGATGGGCTCCTTGGCAGCAAATGAGGTACGAAACCGTCAAAGCGAATACGTGTGTCCAGGCCCGCCGTCCATGTATCATGTGCGATGAACACGGCAATGACGGTGTCGCTTTATACAAGGGCATGTACTTCCTGTTTATTTGCTGCGTATGAGGAAAGACGCACCCTCGACAAGGTTCGAGGTGGTAGTCACTGCGATGGAATATTTCAAGATATATTATAACGTGAGGCACGAGTGCGCATCGTTGTCGTTTCGCAGAGCTTGGATCCTGTTCCACGCAGTGGGCGTACCGGCCACCCGACCCCGGCTACCGGACCCCCCCCATCGCGCGCGCACAGCAACGACGCCCCCACGCCCATACGGCGATGGCGTAGGTGGAGGGGTAAACGCGTGCTACCATAGAGGTAGCAAGTTTGGCCATGATTGTGTTGAGTGACAGGGCTCTTGAACTCAATAGGGTTAGGTTTAGGCCCAAGCTACCAAAACTAAGTAGAGGTTTACTATATTATTGGTCATACATACATCTAGGCTGTGGGGTGGCTGGATTCAGCGTACATACTTTCTCAAATCGTACTTTGGGTTAGGTATTCAGAGCTCCCTCACGTAAAGAGTTTCGGAAACATTAGGTGAATCCCTACCACACCATGCATCGTTAGGAACGCGGGGCGCACATCAGTACTGGTATCAACTGATATCGAGACGGAGACGGCTGCGGCTTTACCGCGACAGTGTCCTCCTAAACGGCGTAGCACCGGCAGCTAGGGGACAGAAGTTCCCGCAACAACGGGGTAGTGATGGCAGCTATGGCGTAAAACGCAATCGATATAGCACTCGCAGCAAAAGTCAAATAGCATTTTAGCTGCCGAGAGTATGACGCAGCGGCAATAGTAACGGCCACTACTTAGTGCAAGACCGCGTCTGCCTTTGCGGTGTAGCGACTACATAACAGCAGCGCCAGCGTCGGCGATGTACCGACGGCCGCAGATTTAACAACAGCGGCATAGAGACCGCGAAGTAAGAACACGATGATGCATCAACCGTAGCTATGATCTAGCAATGTCAACTTAACCGGTGTCGACACCAGAGGTAAGGCCCAGCCGTGCCGACAATAGCTAGGAGACGGAAGCGTTAGTTAGAAACCCGCAGCAGCGTCAGTCAGAGCAGTGTATCAACGACAAACCCGCAGTGCATGCCAAGATAGTATGTCCACGGCCACTGCATGTCAGCAGTTCCAGTAGCATTGACGCAGCAACGACGGAGACACAACGTGGAACTAACCGTAATTCTGACGCAGCGATGTCAGCAGCAGCGGTGCAGCAACCGTCGGTACCAACACAGGCGGCAATGGTGGTGGGCCATTCGCCCCTATGCGACAGGAGAAATAGCGTGTCAGTACTAGCCGCATACCAACGGTGCAATCGCAGCGGATACAAGCAGAATTTCCGGCCCCAGCGACGCAGCGCGGGGGTAAGATTGGTATCGATTGTTTCCCTCCGACCAGATGCGAATACATGTTCATACTTTACGTCCATACAATTCAGTGATTCATATTTTCATACCGATCTTCGCACGCTCTCAAGATACAAAAATATATTCTCCAAAGTATTTTCTATGGGTGAGGGGGTGATCTTCGAAGTAAACGCTTTGGCACCCAGGCAAGTGTCCAAACGGAGTCTTTGCCCATATATATGCCAGTCCATACGACATACGTATGTATGCGGTCACAAAATACGAGACAGGGGTAATACGTTGCATACAAAGAGATTAATTAGTAGGGCTGTGAGTGTGGCCGAACGTATTTATTTTACGGGTATTAATAGGTATCATTCGAGTGGCTAAGAAAGGCAACTGCCTGAATGTTTATAGGAACAACGCCATGAACACGGCTGTCAGATACCAAAAGGCGGGACTTTGCGAAATACCCCTAGGAACTACGCTGGTAACTGCAGTACCTAGCCAACTAATATCTAGTCGGCGTATACGACAGCAAACGAAAAACCCTGAATATACGAGATTGCAGCCAATGCCGCAGAAACCGTTCTGAATCGTACCTGGTACATGAAACAGGCAATACGACAAACAAAACATACTATTAATAAAGGCAGACATCATATGGCGGGAAATTTCGAAATTTCGAATTCTCGATGGAGTGCACGTAGGTGAAGTTTGTTGTAGCCTGTTGTACAGGAGCAGGATATTTTTTTAAGTAAAAACTACAGGTTTGCCTTCGAAGTCAAAAAGGCTTGCACTCTGTCCCTTGGCCTTGAGCTTGTAGCTCGATGGACTGTTTGACTGTAGACCGATAACTTACCTGCAAGTTTATATGCTACAATGCGATACCACCAGGTATCAGATGTATGCTACAAGCTGCTATGATATGTGCTGGCTTTCGCTTCGTGGCATTCGCGGACGCAAGAGGACCAAACAGCGCAACAAAACCAGCATTGACTTCCTACAGTGTACAGTGCTCGTAAATCGCACATCTTCCGAACATTGCGCTGCTATGCAGCGCTCAGTCTACAGCAGGGCATCTCCACGCAATTCATCATGAATTAATCAGTCGAGAGAGCCATGCAATGAGGGCAATAAATTGACGGATCGGTATACTCGTCGTGTGCATGCCCCAGGGAATCCTACGTACGTACACATCAGTAGTATTTCACTTCACAGGGTTGGTTGCATACGAGCGGGAACTAGCCTCCCACTTCTGTATTTCGAGGGTGTCATCGTTTATCATCACCCTGCGCTTCTGGTTGTTTTTTGTAATACGCTCACTCACCGCATCCAGCAGCTCCTC
>JAXFYO010064271.1:506-11195 GCA_034768055.1 Saccharina latissima
ATAGCCAGTGCAGTTGGAGACTGACCCTTGTCTGATTTTCGTTGCAATCAAGAACCACGACCCAGGGCCTAGTAACTCCCAATGCACTACGACTACTGCTGTACAATGCCCACACCACTATTAATAGTTTATATGGCCCAGTATGTTACAGCAGTAGGACAGTAAGAAACACTCTCGTACCAGGATTTTGTATACGTCGAGTATAAAGAGTGCACGTCGGCATGACGAGCACCCTAGTACGCTAAAATATCTAGGACTTCAGACTACGGTATACTCTACGGCCTACGTTCGTATCTTCTTGTTTGTATCGCACGCTGTGGGACCAGCACAAATGTTATCCGTCGTTCGAGGATCGGTCGTAATGATCACGTCGGAGATGATATTTCGCTAACCGGGTTGCTAAAGAGGCGAACACTGCAAAGACCAATAGAACTTGCCATGTTTTATATCATTATGTCACGTTACGTACCAGATATCAGTTTTTTGTTTGTTTGTTTATTGCTGTGCTGGCAGCTGCTGCTGTTTGTGTATATCTGTGTCAAAACGTACGCTTTCAACGTTGCGGCAGCTATGATTCAACAACGACCACACTTTAAGGTTGGAATATTATGACAGCTTTGTATGAATTGTACTTATCAATGTTCGCGTGCGCGTATGTGAGCGTTGCGCGCCAAACTGAACGCAAGATGGACAACTGCAACCATCTGCTCGGAATGTCAATACCACCCGCGCAGTACAGACTACAGACTTTGCGCGGCTGCTGCAGCAGCAGCAACCCTCACATGGCCTCGTACATATAAGAAGGCTTATGTTCATCCATTGCAAATCGTGGCATCGCCGATATTTAAAAACAACCTTATCCCGAAGGTGAACCTTCAACTATGTACTACACCAAGAAGGAGCTTTAGAGTGTGTTCCGTAGCTTGTACAGGTCTCTCAAACGATCGTACGTCCCAGAGTATCAAAACTAGGTAACGTCTGCAGCACACCATCCAACGCACAACGTGGCCAACCGCAGTCGAAATCGTCGCATTCAACACTCGACCGAGCCTACCCTCCTATGTCTTAACCTGCGTCCAGCGGCACTCATGAGGCTCTCAACCGGAGCGGAAGCATCATGCTTGCTCGCGCTAGTAGCTGCATGCTTCGTGACGGAGGCGCAATCTATGCAAAGGACAACTGTACGCACGCACAAGACGAACTACAGGGTCGACTCATGGGACGATGGTCGCGACGAGCCGTACCGAGTAACGTTCTGGAAATACGGCCTACAATCGATCTACACATTCGACGTCACGGGGCACGTGAAGACGCTCGTGGCTCGTGACACGATGTACGCATTCGATCTCGCCGCCCCGTCCAGGATGCTCGTCACATCGGACGACGACCGCGTACAAGATGTTGACGTCGGCTTCGAATCTCTCATTTCCTGCGCCGACTGTGATGCCACGTTCACTGCATTGTGCGAGGTTGGCCTCGCGGAAGTGTGTTTTTTGGATGATAACAACCAAGATAATTTTGACGAAGATGCGACGGATTCAGTGAGGAGATTCTGTTCCGCGTTTGGAGCAGCATGTGAAGCGTCCACGGCTGGTCTTTGCAAGGAGGGAGGTTGCGTGGAAGGTATGGCAACTGTGAATAGTATAGATGTGACGCCCCCACCTGCAAACAGACAATTCATCTACATAAGTAGCAAGCGATCTACCGTGGCGTCTTCAGTAGAGCCATACGAAGACGTCTGAACAGTTCCCTCAAGGCCAGCAAGCCTGAAATTTTCACTCACTGGTATTTGTTTATGCAGCTGAGCAACCACCTGGAACCCGTCATCGAGTAATTAGCTCCAAATCCGACCCCGGAACAAGTTGAACCTCCGACGTTCGACCCGCCTGCAACCACTGTTGGGCCCATGCCAGCTTCGCGCTCCGAACCTACTCCAGTCCCAAGCGTCGTGGAAATGGGAAAGTAAGTGGATGTGTTTTACGCGAACAGGGCTTAGGTTTGCTCGTTTTGCCGGATACTGTGAACGCTCCCAGAAAGGACGGGCGTGTTTCCACAAATATTGCATGTGCCAACGAGGGAGAGGAAAAGAAGATCGAAACAATACAACGTAATCTTCATTGGCCTGCTTGACAACATGCAACGGTCTACTAATAGCTCGGGAGACCGATAGTCGGACTCACCTCCATCTCATACCTCTACGTTACACTTTGCAGCGGTAGGTTATTGCGACCCTAACCCTTGCGAGAACGGAGGGTCGTGCTTCATTGACCCCGAGGGCGGGCACGTGTGTTCATGCGCTGAGGGCTACGGGGGCATGGCCTGCGACATTGACACGTCAGGTAAGCAGCGTTGCTGCCGCGGTTGATGACCAGTGGAAACTGTGGTTGATGATAGAGTCATGGAGACGTCATGGACATCTGTATGTTAACGGCTATGTACATTTATATTGTAATTGTTGATGTCACGGCACCATCACGTCGCTATTTTGTCATCCGAAGTATCATTTTTTTGTTGACGCTTCCTGATTACCATGTGTGTATACCCCCCTGTCCTCCTCGCAGACTTGGCCTCGTTCTTCATCGAGTTCGACTTTATCGGAGCTTGGACGGATGCACGCAGAGCCGTCTTCCAATCTGCTGCTAGCTGGTGACTATATGGCGTTTTACAAGTCAAGCATTCCAACAAAGACACGCGCTTATCACTGGGGCCACGCGCCCTATATCTGTTTCACCTCCGAAAACGCTCGTCGTCGTTGTTCGCTGCCGACCGACTTGGTCTCATCGGTGCTGTCGAACATAAGTCCGACAAAGTATCTATGACATTCGCTTCCCGACACCTTTGCGTGTGCGTCCGCAACGACATTGGATTTCCTCCCCGAGCGAATAAAACGGGAAATAACGCAGGACTGGTGTCGCGTTGGGTAGTTCATTGTGCGTCAAGTAAACCATTGCGCTGTTCCTCAACGCATTGGTGCATGCTGTTCCTTTTGCCGTGACACTGTACAATGTCGTATCACATATACTTATAACCTGGCGTTAGGGTTGGGGTAACCCTACGGAGTTTGGTGCTGAATAACAACAAACTCGAACGCTCAATCGTTTACGAAGGTGGTCCGAGACTATCACCCACGTCCCGTGCGGAGGGTCACCAAGCTTCCCAGCTGGCCGCCTCCTGATTAACGCTACTCTAGAGGAAATCGATGGTGTGGGAGGAGTGCTTGGTTCCGCGGGCCCGACCAGTGTCTGGGACGCATGCGACACCATCGCCGCCGCAGGAAATATGAGGTTTGACATCGACGACATCGCCAAATTGGAAGCGGACGGCGGGCTCAATGAAGTCATCGTGTCCAAAATGGGATACGTCATCGGCCTCGAGTAGGTAATAAAACGGAGTTAACATGCATAAACATATCTGTCGATGTTCACAACAGTACTACCCCGGACAGGTAAAGTTTTATAACGCGCGGGGACTAGATTGTCTTTTCCAAACAGTCTCAACGATGAGGCTGCCGTAAGGTTAAACGGCAACGTTATGTTTTTGAATTGTTTAGCGATGGGTACGCGACGAGTCGTGATCTTTACGTGATAACTACCTACCTTGACTAAATGTGCCACTGGTGGTGCGCTTGCATCAAGGACTTCCTTAACAAGTGGTTCCGCAGGGCGGCATTCATCTGATAGTTTGGCTGAATAATCGGTTTCGAATCATTTTTCGCTGGCTCCAGCGCTCGCGTGTGTATGTAAATGCTCCTCAAAACATGATCGTAAAACAGCAAGCTCCGTTTGGGAGACGATCGCGACGTGGTCACCACACCACGTGAGCTATCTATGTGTTTAGCATTGCTTAAACGTATGGACATGTGCACGTGCCGTGATGATAATGGCCAGCCCTTCATGAGTTCAGGTCGTGACAATGGGTGCAAGATCAATGTCGACCTGAACATGTTCGCAATGTACTCCATAGTGCATACCCGTTCGTCCCCTAAATGTATTTAATCATGACATATTATCCAACTGGTGTGTGTTACCGACAGCGGTGTGTCACACCAAACTGTACCGGCCCTCGCTAATGACACCCCAACAATCCGGCTGGGACTGACCGGAGAGGCACGTCTTGCCGCCACTGGCAAAACGCAACAAGTACCCCTTCTGGCCATTCAATCAAAGTATCCGCAGCTGTGGTGAAGACGTAGCGGTGGCCAACGTGACTGACTTGTTTGAAACGCATCAAGATGATCACCCATATAACGTATGGTTGTATCGCTCCCTCGCCCCGAACCCTGTGGGGAGACGGTTTTGGCGGCTGCACCACATACCGCGAAACCGGAGATCCTACCTGGACGTGTCCCGCCGTCTTGAGCACGAAGGCTGACATTGTTGGTTCTGATGCTGGCACCGTCGAGGCTAGTGGGGGCGGTGGTAAGCGACAACGTACGTCTGCATGCCTCTTGGGTGCAAACAATACTCGAATTACGGCAATTAGCTTGACACAAGTGTATTTGAAATTGAACAGCGCAGAGGGCTACTCTGTAAATTCCATGTGATCGCCGGACGCATGTGTAGATATGGGTTTGAGGTCAATTCACTATAAAGGGGTTGCATATATAACGATGTAGTCGACGGAAGCATATGTAGATGAAACGTTGACGTGCACTCAATTGACAAGCATCCAATCTCGCACGATATGAGAGTCCCACCATAAGCCTCCAATACTTCAAGCGAGCATCGCGCTGAACGCCACTCCAACTTTTCCCTTTCTCGCACGAACGATCTGCGGCTTCCCGGACAAAGACATTTCCGACGATGCGACCGCTGTTGGCCACAATGTGAGAGGCTGGTACAAACTGACACCACGGGTCCTATCAAATTCCCGTTTACGCCTGCGTAGTGGATATGTGTCATATTTTCTGTCAAACAAGGATTACCTGGGATGTGACAGGCATAGGTGTTGCCTTCAATATGCTCGTCGGTGGCATGTTATGAATGTCAATTTGGTTACTTCATTAGACAAATGACAATCTAGCTTGAATGGAGCGTCCGGCTCTGTTGTCGTTCGACTGTCGTTGTGATGCGGTGGGCACAATGTGTGGCGTATAAAACTCATCATGTTTGCTTCCCGTTGTTTTGCAGCCCACGTACCAATCGAAGATCACCGCCGCCATTCTCGACGACCTCAATTACGTCGTCCACCCAACTGAGGTGAGTCCTAAGTCTGGGGACGCCATGCTTCCCCGGCACGCGGGGAGACAACCAACTATAGTTGCTTCATACTAAGAACCGAGTAACTATCACTCGAAGCGACAGCGCGTCATGCCGAACGTCTGTTTGCCGCCCGAATGTGTGGTGAGTCCAACCGTTTGAATAATATATATATATAATTTATTATGTAAGATTTGTGTCATGTACAGGTTTGAACTATAATGTCGCAAACCTGCTAAGACGTATGCATACATCATTGGTGTGACCCTCACTATGTTTACCCTTTCTTTGTCTACACTCGGCTTCGCTCGCTTCATGTTCTACCGATGACGTCAGGCGGGTTCATCCTTATACAGCGGTGAGATTTCGAATTGAATCGCAGCGCGGAATGGCATGACGGGGAAGCAACACAACTCTGCGTGGCAGATGCGTTAAGGCATGATATACCAACTGTAGTCGATGGCTGCCTCTGTGGCATCGTACACAGATACGTTCACAAAAACCACCAAGCCACTTGAAAGACGATCGAGTGAATATGATCGAAATTATTAACGCCGACACTCTTCATGATAACGTTTAGAGGATATTTTCCACGAATACACACGGATCATGTTCAGCGTGGAAGCCGACGTCCATATAGTTTTCCTGCATACAACCGTCGTGATTTTGCGAAATATGTGAGCAATAGTCGTGCATTGCGTAACGAGCCTTCGCGTGAACAGAAGGGCCGTGAATCAGCGATGGTATCGATGGCCTGGTAATGTGCAGAAGTGACTTTCTCGTACTGTAAACCGTTATGAGCTTTCGATAAATGTTTTTGCCGGCTAATATTGGATGGGCGAGTCACCTTCGACCGGACGCAGAATACTCGGTGTAGCCTTCATCACATCGATCATCATGATATCACGAAGCGCTTGGTTCCAATGCAGGATCGCGAAAACGTCGAGAGCCGTAACTTCCGCAACGATGAACCTCACGCCAACGCCGTTATAACTCCTACTCCAAGTAGTGTGGAAATACCCTACCACCCAGCCCAATCTGCTGCGTCGGCAATCACTGGCGCAAGTACGACAATCAAGTCGCGTTTGACATGTACGACTGCTGTCACGCCATTATCGCCCCGACAAGTAATCGGTTGCTCTTTCATTGCAGCACCGTCAAACAGCCACGATACCAGCCACCTCATCAACATCCGGTTTCTCCACGATTTGGAGCAGGGGATTACCGACTAGACAAACCTAGACCCGCCGGTGTCAATCACTGTCACTGGTGATCATCGCGCTTTCGGTGTCATCCAATGAATCTGGTTTATCAGTGTCACCTATGACCAGGGGTCTAAGCACCCTGTGCGGCTGCCGGTCAATACTCTGTTTGGGCTCGGGCGTCGCATATATCCGAAGCAGCTGCAGCAGCCAAGGGCGTCAACATGATACCTGTAAAGCGTTTTATACCTGGACTTGAGTGATTTCCAAAGTTCCATTTCGCATAGACGACTACTTTGCTACGTCGGACCACCTCAACTATTTACAGAAGCGGAGAGCCGTGCACCAGCAGAAGCCTTCCGGACCGTTTCTCGCTATACTCTTCAGCCCGAGACCGATCTGGAAGGCCAAGTATCAATTAGTTATTGTCAGCGTGAACTGCGAGCAGGATCAACAGAAGCCCTACGAAACACCATCCGTGCGCATCGAACCCCGACAGCACCACAGAACGTCTTAAGCTAGCCAGTACGTACCTGCTAGGACCAGACACAACCAAACCCGTTTGGGGTTTACAGCTGAAGTTGCACGGATCAGCACACCAGGCTGAGGGCCGTAAAATTCACCGACAAGAAGAGCGACACACCACACACACTGCTAATTCATTCAAGACTTGGCTACTGATAGAGAGCATCGCTGTTGCCCGATGCTGAATAGGCGGTGGTAATCGTCTTTTGATTTCCTGTGTATGAGGTCCCAACGTAAGTTTAGCTAGTGTGATTAAGCATGGAGGCGAAATGGGACATGAACACTGAAGTGGAGGTCCATATATGTATATATATAGTGATGGCATGCAGTCACTACGCACGATTATGATGTATACAAATTTTTGGATATCGGATAAATTCAACGTTTTGCTTGAATACGAGCTCGTTCAAACTTGTCGTTCGGTCGATATGGTATTTTAAACATTAAATCCAACGGGAAGTTGATGTTATCGCAGGGCGCCTAGATTTCAGCCCTAGATACCAGGTAAGTTGTCGTGTGTGATTGACACCAACTCTTTGATTCGACCCGTCGACATATTGCAAGCCCAGGGACCGTGATGATTATCCATCTTGAAGAGAGTCAAGTTATCTACGAAACACAAGTATGACACAAAGACAACCGATGTTCATGAAGCACGGAAAGTAGACAATGCAGTCCCTTGCTGTTGTACTAGATACGAAGTGAAAAACATACACACACCAGCAACCCAGAAACGTTGAAGGATACAAACAACAGCAAGGTCTAGGACTGACGGTCCACCATTCCAACAGCCCATATGAAGTACATCTACCCGAAGTGTGTGCGTCTTCCCGAGATGACCGGGCATCATTGCACCCTCCCTCGTCAATGCTATTTTCCACCACGTATTGATCACTTCAGGAATCACCTGGAGCACGCAGTGCCAATTCTGGGAATGGTCTTATCTAGCATGGTTGATTCTCTGCGAGGGCAGACACGTCCGCATGCTAGCAGGAAGCTATTCTTCAGGTAAGGATGGCCTGTTCTTGATTTACCCAGATGCATAGTCGTCGGTTTCATGCGATCCAGTATACCGCGTGTAAGATATTTACAGATGAAGCCTACGGAGATTGTTTGCCGTCATTCGTTTCGGTTCGTCGAGACTGCATGTTGTTTTCCTTCCAGACCATGCTGGCACTTTTGCGCATGATGTTTATTGTCTTAGTGCACACCTCTATTCGTTTTTTTCAATCCAGGCTCCCAAATCAACGGAGAGCCGGGGCCTTCGGCCGTCAACGACAACGCTGTGGATGCCATCATCCTCATTCTTCACGACAGCGGTGATGTTGTCGACGAAAGGGTCGGCGTTGCTATGGAGTTTTAAGTAACATGCGAGCACGATATGTCTCCTAACGCAGACCAGGCCAAACGTCTGGCACAAGATCCACGAACCTGGCAAATGTCGGATGCGGAACTCGTGCAGGGAGCAGTGTATTCTGACTCTGTGTCGACCGTCTAGCTTCGGGGTGTATAATCGATCAGATAGTTGTAGTGATAGGGATGAAGACTATGCACGTGTGCGTGTTGATAGATTTTGGGATCAACCACGTAGCGCAAGGAAACTTTCCCGTACAAGGTCGTACTGCAACGGAAAAAAGGTTTTCACTCGGGGGTGCGGACGTATGCTCAGGAGTGTTGGGCGTGGGAAATGAGGAGGTAACGGGAGGTACCCATACATCGGGTAAGGTTGTACCCGGTTGGCCAGTGCAGTATGTCAATGGTTCTGATGAATCGCGTCGTACATTTCGCCTGTTTTGTATATTTTCGCCAAACAAACAGAGGAACATATTACCTACACCTGAAGTACAATTGAATTCAGCTACAATTTTCGTGTTCTACGTCGTTGGTGTGCGTTTATTATGATCTTACAGATAATATCACAGTGAAGCTGATGCTATTGGGCAGTGTGATATCTACGTGAAGGCGGTAGTATTGATTTATTGGATTTTTGCCTTCCCGTGGTAACTGCCTCTCCGTCACTTGGACGGTTTATACTAAAATTGAAATGGACGGACTCGGTGTTGGCAATGACGGTATACGTTGGCACCTATATTTGATAGAAGTTTGGGCTGCCGGCTTTTATTGGCAATTATTTGGAATGAAGTACATGAGATGGCCTTTTACGTTGGGAACTATTTTCGGTGCGCTTTGGGATATATGCCGTTTTACCTGGCAGTTCGTGATTATTTTGTTGGGACCTGACATATGGCGCAACGAGTAGGGGGGCTGCACAGGTCGCCACGAAATTATTTCTAGAGGTCGAATAAATACCGATCATGGTGGACGTACGTAATTAAAATAGGTGGTCCCATCTGGCATCTGTTTCTCCGGAAAGGATGTAAACACCGCTACCTTGCCGAAGGTCGGTGCCTCGTCAAACAAGTGCTCAAAGGTTGGACCTAGCCTAATGACTACGGCTAGCGGGGTTGGGGATTGGCTGTGTTGGTACCATGAAGCTGGCTATAATCTGCGGTGTTGTACCCCGAATAATGTCAACGTTGTCGGAATTTTAATCCGTATACCCCGAAAAGTGGTGGCATTGACGTCGGGGGTAACGTTAGAAGGAACTTGACCACGATGCCCTATCTGTAATAAAACAGGAGATACTGTCAGCAGTAGTGCTATGAACTTTTAATGCGGATGCTACCTGCCGCATTATGTATTGAGTTTTTCAACCCCTCCCCACACACACACATGGTGAGTTCCGCAACAAACGAAATGAGAGGAAATCATGTATACAATAGTATAAATAAACTAGTATTTACAGAGGCCGTACGTAGGAATCGCAAGCGCTGGTATAACGTACCATATATAGTCAACGTTTGGGACGTCAGGTGGGAACATATGCAGTTCTCGTACAGTACACCTATTCAAAGCACACATATAATTGTATTTAGTTGCGGCTGTCGTGCCGAACACATCATAATCGAGTTGATATATTAACACAAACAATCGCATGTACGGAAACACTACATCAGTCCCGCGACTGACGCCAGAGTTCGCGTGATGGCATACACCTGCTCTATCCTATACGTGCCTCAAATAAAACACATTGAAGTCTAAATGATAAGGTGTGGCCGCAGAGGGCCGGCCGTCGTCACAAACAAGTTATTAACAAACACGACATCCACCCGGCCCTTAGACACGCTCTGTGCTCCTTTGCTATAGTACACCTAGAAACGCAGCAACCCACACCGAATCGGAAGATAGCGAAACAGCGCGTTGAAATACTACAAACATGGTAAATCGCACGGCACCTTTAAACGTCGCTGAGGCTATAGACGAACACGGTTCCACCACACGGTTCCAACTTGCCGGGCGCTCATTAAAGGGAAACTCAACAAAACACATCCATACGCCCCCTATATCACCCGAATTTTCCTATTTCATAATATAAACAAGAACGTCATGGCAACGCCGGACATCGCATCAATCGAAATCCCTCTCGGTCCCTGAACAGTGCGGCATTATATATTGTAATTACCGTGGGCCTGCTATATGTTACCGGTTCGACTTTGTCCAGCGCTACTAAAGTAGTGGCGTCACATACACACATTGGCATCTCCACGAGTCACACCCGTCCCCTTAAAAACAACAAATGTTGCGTGATACCAACCAGGTTATACTCCAGACCATACGACGGTACCCATAAATCTATCACAGAGCTACACCAAGCGTCAGAATGATACATAATCTTGATAAAGCACCGCGACAAGTGTAAGGAC
>JAXFYO010064525.1:285-10349 GCA_034768055.1 Saccharina latissima
TGCAGCAAAGAGGGTAGACAATGCAATGCCATATGCCATCATACTGGATACGATAAGCACAACATGAATACAGTAGTCGCACATAGTATGACGCGGACAATCTCATTGGACTCGGTGGGGATGCGGTGGCATACCGCGGGGTCCCGTGGCAACTCACGCGAAAATTACCGCGAGGTCCCACTCGAGTACCCGTGGGACGTCCCATAGCATCTTCTCCTGGGCTCCCACGACACCTCCCACGGGATATGCTATTCCCAACATGCGATTGAGGTTTGCTTGAGCCTTCCTGCCTCCCTCCCTCCCTCCCAACACCTACTGTCACACGGGTGACTACTATTAGTATAGTATGCTTTTGGTAAGATAACCCTAACCCGTGTGAAGCCAAATAGCGCCAGTCGACTTGTCAACTAAGTCAGTTAGTTAGTTGGTTGGTTGGCGCCCGCCAGCCGACTCGGGAAGTCCAGCCAACCCACAGCCCTGAAAATCACACGATGTTGGGTAGTTGCTCAGTTTAGCAAGCCCCATCACTCAGAAAATATTTGGCACCGAAAGTTCTACGAGTAGAAGGCATGCCCTATCGTGAAACGCGTCGGGTATTTAATCTTGCGTGTTGTACGGTGCCTGTTTCGTCTGATGTTACACGAAATAGCTCGTTGAAAACGAAAACCCGGCTTGCGTGTATACTTCAAAGTATTTCCAAGATCAGAGCGCGTAAAAGCTCCAACACAAAATAAAAACAACAATTACTCCCCGTGGAGTTTTAACGTTGTTGCATGGGGTCCCGACACAAGTGCCATATATTTATGTGTGCGAATCAGCCGGGTGCTATCGGAACCCATCGGAATAGCCAAGGCAATGATGTTTTGGTGCGAGTTCCCATGAGTTCCTACGGATAACTTATGGTGGTTCCCATGAGAACCCGTGGCAGTTTTCGTTGGGCTCCCGTCCGTTGCCGTGGGTTACATGACAATTCCGATGGGCTCCCGATATTTCACATTTGATCCCGTGTTGTATCCCGTGGTTACCAGGAAGTAGCCCTATATCTTTACACATCCTTCATGGGTTCCATCGAATAATGTGGGAAATCCCGTGGGAATTCCCGTGGAGTACGGAGGGATTTGTCATGGGAGTTCCCGCGATATTCCTTCTTTTTTTATGGGATCCCGCGGGATATCGTGGGATCTCTGGGGTTCCCACGGGAATTACACAGGGACCCCATGTAAAGCCTGCGGTATACCACGGTTTACCGTGGGATCCCATGAGACGGCCCACGGGATGTCCCACGGTTTACAGTGGGATCCCATGAGATGTCCCGTGGAACCCGGGAATAACACAATAATGCACGTACACCACGCGCGATAGCTACACAAGCTTTACATCCGAAAACAAGCCCCGCGTCTGCGCCGCCACTGCATGCTGCTGGCTACAGCGTTGCTGTCGGGAGTGTCAGTACCCGACGCCGCCAAACACCACTACCCGTAAAGCCGCCCTGCTTGTGCCACCTGCATCTACTGAAGAGCTAAAGTGAGAGGTATGATACTACGTAAACAGCCGCCTGAAATGCTGCCCAGATGATGTCCGGCACGCGCAGTGAAAACAAGGCAAAACAAAGAAAAAGCGCGAGGAGAAAACGCTGACTGGCGCAATTCCTGCCCCCCTTGACTTCTCAAGAAGTACATAGAGAACACATACCTACGACTGCAAATACTATGCCACACTAGTTCCAGGTAGTGTGTCTCCAACTCGCGGGTGGAGTCCCACAGGGGTTATTCAACACCAATCGAGCATGCCGTCACACCGATCGAGCATGCCGTCCCCTCGAGGCGACACGATGTTCACGGTATGCCATAATACTATCTCCCAAGTAGTTACGTGCAGAAACTGCCGTGAATCTCAAAACCAGTCAAACGACAACCAACAATGACGAGGATCGTTGTGGAAGACAGAGTTCAAACGTTCGAACTTCTTCGTAGGTGCGATAAACCTTCTACCACACACGCCATTGATACCAAGTGTCGGCGGCTGATATGACGCTTCTTTAATTTCATAACAAAGGTGTGCCAACACAAGCTGGAGATCTACGTAGATCCCTAGAACGGTATAATTGGCTGATTTGGGAAGTCAAAACGTCCGGAGGGGCAACTGTTTGGCGTGAAGGTGTGCCCTTTTATTTAATTTTGTTTTTCCGTTCCATCTATTAACTTTGCCCCACTTGTCGAGCGGCCTTCCTTTCGTAACTTACGGATCATTGCACTGCCCCACACCAACGGTCCTTGATCCTTAATGCTTGCTCGTGGGAGCTTAGCTACTCCGTGTTTTATTGCATTGTCCTGATGGCCGACCAAAAGTCCTATTGTTGCCCCTTGATTGTAGGTACTTGGTACGTGAATACTGAACTGATACTTGCGCCGCAAGTGCATTGCAAGTGCGTATACGTGCCACTTCCAAGAAAAAGTAGATCGATCGCATAAAGCTGACTGTGATACTTTTGTTTCAGTATTACTTCATGCTACTGAGCATTGACTAGATAGGCTGCTGCATAGCAGTCGTTACTCAACATTGACCGCAACAAACAGGCTGTGTTACATACTACCAAGTATTTCTCAACACTCCCCCTCAATGGAAGTCGCGCCTGTAAATAGTGTTAGTGCCGCAGACAAGTACCATTTGTCACTTGGAACTCCTGCCCTGGGGTTATCTCATAGCTCAGAGGTTGTGCAGTCAAACCTCGTTGAAACCTCTGTCCTCTTTCGCTGCTGAGCCTGCCAACTCAATCGAATGCGTGCTCTCCTACTCAAAACGTGTGCAGTGAAATGTCGTTGCAACCGATGTCCTTTTTCACTGTTGAGCTTGTAAACTCGATCGAACGTTTTTTTTCGGGCGTGTATACGACCAAGTTACTGTGAATCACTAAACGTCAGTCGAATAGCACCAATAACCCATCCAAACATATGTTGTATCGACTGCCTGTTTGAAGGCAAGCGCGAAGATTCAAAGTCTACCGCATGTTCCACCGAACTTGAAAACAGATGGAACCACTGCTATCGTAGTGCCACACATAATCTGTATTTGTCTTACAGCGTCCCGTGTACTGGTAACCACCCCCACGAGTACTCTATGCTTCAACTATGATGCTGGGCGAAGACACCGTTGCTGGAGCCGTTCATACTGATGTTGCTGGTTATGCTGATGATATTGCTGATATTGGTGATGTAGCTGATTGGGGATGGTGACGATGGTGATCGTGATGATGATGATGATGGCGATGGTGATGANNTGGTTTTATTAATGATGCCGTGCGGCTGCCCCATGTTCGGGCGTTGATGTCTGAAGGGCTCGTTCCGTGTCTTGATCGGCTAAAGGCACCATTTTCGGCAGTCGTTGAAAAGTTTGTGGGCTCGGATATGACGGCGCTGCGATGAACAAGTAGCTGGTATATACGTACAACGCGGAGTAGCTGCGGTATATGGTCGAAGCAGTAGTAACCCTTGGAGCAGATGTAGCTGGATTGTTGGCACGGTGCTGCTTCAGGTTTCCATTCTCGTTGTCCGGCGCTAACTCCCAAACCGCCGCCTCTGGCATTTCCTTCAGTTCTTGAAAGGTATTCGGAATTATACCGCGTTCTCCCCCTCCGAACGGCTTTTCAATCGTCTGGGGTCTGCCCTAACAGCCCAAGCGTCGCGAACCTTTCGGAGAAAACGTACTCCCCCATACCGTGAAGATAGTCTCGTGCTGTCCCCATGATGTACAGGAAATCGTCCGGACCCTGACTCTCCATCTTGGTCTTGACCAATTCCTCGTAGAGCTCCTGCCGAGCGGCGTTGCTGACGGCGTCGTGCTTTTCCTCGGGCGCAATCCAAGCCGCTTGCCGGTCTCCGAGTCCATCTTCCGGTTGCTTGCCCTTGTGAAGCCGTACAACTTCTGTCTTCTTCCTAGCTATGTGGTGAATCACCGAAACAGACACATACTTGTGTATTATATACTGGTATCTGGTAAATAGTATATTTCGGCGAAGCTCGGTGTCGATACGAATGAAAAAACGGCGCTATCCTCTACCGCTGAGGCGGTTTTGATCCATCTATTGATCGTGAGGTTCATACGTGGCAAGTTGGTACTCGCCCAGAGGCCGTCTGCATAATATAATCTACACCTCCTCTTTTCCAGTCCGGTCACGTGCGGTACTACTGACTGTACTGGCCGGTGTTTTTGGCATTATAGTGCAGAGCACGCTGCGAAGATGATCATACTTGTAGCACGACGTCGAAATCGGATATAGAGTAGCCAGCAGATCGATTTTTTCGTTCGTTGCTTTCTTCTTGCTGTCGAGAAGGGACCCAATACTTGACGTTCTCCCGCCCGCCGCCCCCCCACCCGTCGGCCGACCGGCTCCGCCGTATCATGAAGACTTGCAACGTAGATCGATACAGCGTACTCACGGGCGAGTGGGTCGAGCTCGACGCGATTCAAGAGGCACATTGCCATTCCGACCATGCGGGGGTGGCGAGCGGTAACGACACGATCTACCTCTTCGGCGGCTACACAGAAGATTACTCGGCCCAAAGCACGGTGGTGAAGGTCGAGATTTCTGGCGACGATGAACTCTCTTTTTCCACGGTGGCGCCGATGGGCATCGTGAGTTTTTTGTTTTGTTTTTGTTTTCACTTGCGATGTTCATCCTCGGGTTTTGTCTGCATCTTCGCTTCTATGAAGAACAGGGCGGAATGTACTCTGAAGCCTTGATTCTAGAGCGTCGTTGCCCACCTGGTATATGTCCTGCGGGCCGGCTGTTTCGCTGCCGACCTAACTAATAAATCCCACACTGTTCTTCAGTCCTTCCTGCACGCGTGACGTAACCCTACTGTATGCACCCTGCGCAACAAAGCATACGGCGAGCAGTTCATGAAAGCCCGATGTTGGTTTTTGGTTCTTAACCGCACACACACAACGTTTCGTTGGTGTTTTCACAAAATGGGTCGGTCTTCAGGCACGAGGGGACCACGCGTGCGTCGGGCTACCTGCCAGGGCAGAGGTGTTGTGCATCGGGGGCTTCACCGAGACCGATTTTGAGTACACTATCCTGAGCAGCGTTGAGCGCTTTGACGTCGAAACAGAACAGTGGGAGGACAGGGCCGACATGGTCAACCCCCGTGCGGATTTCGGCGCCGGGTGAGTTGTGGGTTGGCGTCGGTTGGACTCTTCGGGCCGAGCGCCCCGACACATACATATAATACAAACATAATGGGTACATAGTATGCCTATCGAATCGATACTCCTGTCTGTAAAGCGCATACTAGGACATGTATCGTGCGACTGTTAGTAGCACGCTTTTGACCTTTTCCGCCTTGTACGAGTATACCTGGTATGATTCCTACTGTTGCTGTTGGCTTCATACGCCAGGGTGTACGTACGACCCGTGTGCATCCTTTGTGCTAGCTCTGACGACTGTGTTGCGCATCCCATTTTTAGCTTACCCCCCCCCCCCGCCCCTGTCCTGCGTGGTCAATGGGCAACTGGTTAAGGCAAGCCCCCCCCCTCGTCCTTCTTTCTGCGCCTTTCATTGACTCATTGGGTGGCAAAATCAGTCCTCCAAACTTTTTTTTCTCTGTTGACTGCTGCTGTGGAATGCTGTGACTGAATGCCTCTTTGTTGGCGTTGTCGGTTCTTGCTGCGCCCCATTCTCGGCAGTATGCTTAATGGTCGCCTCACCGTTGTCGGGGGAGAAGACAATGATGGAAAGCCCATGGATGATATGGAGGTAAGGCTGTATGCATGTCTGCTTTTCTGCTGTATGGTGTAGCCCTTCCAGATATACGGGCATGTCATCGTCGTTGCCTGCTGTTAGAACTATACTTCTTCGTGTACGACCAAACAGATCGACTCACCGACTCCCTTTCTCTCTCTTTTTTTTAAGAACGTTGAAACGACACCTCAGCTTTGAAATCGAGAATATCATCGAAACTTATATTCGCAAGCTGCGTGTGATACTTCCATCGCGGGTCCCGGGGGTTGTGCATGGCCTCGCCTTTCTGTACTATCCTGTCTGCTTCATCTCCAAGGGTTCTGCGCATTTTCTGTGCCGTCACTCTCGTGACAGTTTCAGCATGTTATTGCGGTTGTTCACATTTTATGAGGCCAGCTCTCAACTCCGTATAATGGGAAATTTATGGGAATATTCCTGAGAAAGAGAACACGTATATAGCCAAAAATGGGCGGGCGGGCGGTGGTCGGGGGGGCGGCAATCGACGGGTTGATATGGCGCTGTAGTCAAAGTGATATGATTGAGACTATTGCATTGGTACAATCTCGGTGTCTACTCCCAGTGCAACGAAAGATAAAGAAGGGCTGATTTGGCGCTGTGGTCAAAACGATACGGTCGGGGCTTTAAGCGTACGGTCCCGGATTGGATTCCTAGGACAACGATTTCGGTATTGCGCTTATGCCCCCCCCCCCTCACAATGTCCAGCTCAATCCTCGACCGCTCATAGCCGGTAGAAAGGAGAAAACCAAAAGGTAACCCAACAAAGGAACTACATTTAAATAACGTACATGATTTCCATTGACTTTTTCTTCGTACCTACATCTTAGAATCGACCCACGCTTGCTTCCTGTTGCCCCTCCTACGACCTTTTCTTATGGCATACTGGTACCAAGTATTAATCTACTTCATGTACTTGTCTCCTCAAGTCGCATCCAGGCTTCATCCCCAAGCCATGGGAGTGATTATGTCACCCCTCCCCCCCTTAGCCTCCTGGCGATGCCGCAGTTAGAAAACTAAACACGCCCCCCCGTAGATGGCTGCCTCTGTGAAAGCCGATACTATCCGCTAGAGGCGCTCCTTGCATATTCCCTTTCTTTCAAGGGACCCTCCACGCCTTCCCCCCACTACACTTGCCGCCAGCTGCTCGACGAAGCTGCTGCCTTCTCCTCCGAGACGCCCCAAAGCTTAACATTTCCACCGCAACAGTGGCGAGCTTGTGGCTCCATTCGCCGAAGGGCGCTTGTCCCGGACGCGCGAGGTGTTGGTGCTTCCGCGCCTCGGAGATAGAGGCACCTGACCCGTCGTGGTCAGAGCGCCTCTCAGACGTACCCGCGCTTGCGGGTCTGCGCGAGTTACACCTAGTAGGGTGGTCTTGTCATGGCACTCCGGGCTCGGCGCAAGCCGGAATACCTCTGATCCTGGTGACCATGTCCGTGCTCTGGTTCCGATCTGCCGTGAAGGGCTCCCCACCTTCGAATTGGTCAGGGATCCCGAGTCACCGTTGTGTGTGCGGGAGATCGCGTGGAGAAGGGGCCGGTGCTGGTTCACGTGCGTTCCGGGTCTGGGGCAGATGCGTGCGTGTCGCGCGTCCACGCTGACTGCTGTGTCGCAGGGGCCCGTCGCCTTTCTTTTCTTATGGCTCGAGTTTCGGGGCTGTGGGTACTCGACCCGTCGCTCCGCTCTCAGCCCTGACAGCAGCGCTATGCAATGTATACTCAGTTGGAGGGCTTAGATCCGGGTGGGATCAGGTGGGCATGGGATCACGGTGCCAAGCGGAACCAGGGTCGGCGCCGACTGGCACACGAGCACGTCCGTTTCTAAGTTTCTCATTGGCTGAGGAAGTTTCCCAGAATATTATTATGACTACGTATGAGTATTCTCTTGTTTGGCCAAGGACGTTGTCGAACCCCGTCCGTACTTTTACATCCCACTTGCTACTCTACCCCCGCTTGACACCCTGATCCCACCCAGACCTGAGCCGTCCAAATTGACCCTGGGTAAATTTCTGGAGAGTCAAATTTTCCCACAAAACATAGGAATTGAGTGGCCACACATAGGAATATCGTTTTCGTTTGTTTCAGTCATCATTCAAAATATGAGTAGTTTCTGCGTAAGTCAACCCGAGTGGGAGGTTTATCCCTCAACGACCTCCTGGACAGGCCGCGGTCGCAGGCCAGGTACCCGGTGCCTTCCCTTCTCCCCTGCGGTACTCTCCTTCGTTTTGACATGGAGTTCGGCGTTCCCACTGCTCGTCGGTTTTCGTCGAGTTTTGCCAACTCACCACGCTTTCGCGCTTTTGGTGAGAGACGGAACAACACCGAGGAAAGTGCCTTGTGTACTACATACACCAGCCGAGATTGAACGCCAGCACAATCGCCAGCAGGGGTCGCAGTCTACCGTCACGAGACAGCTGTCAAGTAGAAAAAGTGTACCGGTATGAGTTCTGCAAAAAAATAAACACGGGGATGGTAGTCAGGCATCCCCTGACCACCCCGGGGATTTGTTGGCGCCGCCCCCCCCCCCTCCAAATTGTTCCTGCGCAACGTTGATGGTTGTAACTCACCTGATTCACCTCATAATGGCGCCTTTCAAAAGTTGCTTGTATTTATGTACAGTCCCAAAGCTGCTTATACGTATGTATGTAGTACTATACCGGTACTTTATATTTTTACACTCTGTATCGTCTACTATTCACTGCCTGGTAGATGTCTTCTTGTGCCTGTATGCGCCAGCCGAGAATAACGGCACTATACCGGCAGCCAACACTACTCAGCGCACTGCCACACTGGTTAATCCCNNGCACTGTAGCGGGCAGCCGGCACTACCCAACCGGCACTATACAGGGACCACTACCGTACCTGATGTAGGGTTGTTTTATGCCAGGACTCTGCTTCTAAACACACTGCTCCCGCTTGGTACCTTAACTCCACGCCGGCTTGATCCCACCCGCTCGGACCCGAGCCCTCCAAACTGACCCTGAATTTACATTAGCCGCCGGCAAGGCCCACCAAAAACCCCGATCCCACAAAAAAATAACACAACAAATAACTGCTGACAAGTATTGTGTGTCGTGCAAAAACAAAATCGCTCGGCGTGGGATTGGCGGACCCTGCTGATGGCTAATTATGTAATATCCAGGAGTAGCTTGGAGGGGAGCGCCTATTTATAACCCGCGGGTTGCAAAACACATTTTGTAACCCCGAGCCGAAAAGGCCGAGAGGCACCCCCCGTTAATCCTATAGCCCCGACCCTGACGGTATACACCACCTCTACTCTCTACCTTCGCCCCTCACCCCGAGTCAAGCCCTCGGATAGCTGCTTAGGGCATAGTAATCCTTACCAACAGGTTTTATACAACACGTCAACTATGAGTTCGACCGATCGAGCGGTTGGTACTCAAGTAGGAACCTGCAGCTGTGCTCTACGCAGCTATCTGAGGGCATGATCCGGCGTCAGGGGCAGGGGTAGGGAGTAGAGGTGGTGTATACGACTAGGGCTAGGTTTAGGATTGCCTCTTGGCTTTGTCAGCCAGGGGCAATTGGTTTTTTGCAACCCGCGGATTACAAATAGATGCTCCCAGCTTGGAGAGTTTCGTTCGTCCGAGTGGGATCAGATTGGCGTGGAACAAGGGTGGCAGGCGTGAGCAGTGAGTTTGTGTCATAGCATTCATGGTATTCCCCGTTTCCCCTCTACTGTTGAGGTGGCGTGTTTCTGATTGAAACCCGCCCTAGAAAATATTATTTGCTCGTCCGCTCTTCCCATCATTTCCTGATCGGGAAACCAGAGCGGCAATAATAGAATATCATCGAAATACCAATCTTGTGGGTGACTGAGTGCGTCTTGTCTCAACCTGCTTCCGGTAGCAGGGCTAGCCCCATACCGCACATTTGTTATCTGGTACCTGACCTGCCCCAGGATACCTCGAGATTTGGAAACAGAGTATTCGTAGATGTGGTTGTATAACCTACGTACGTACGTAAAGATAGCCATTTGGGGGTATTACGGCTCTCCCCCAATGGAGGTACGACGAAGTACAGACTTTATTTTATTTGTTTATTTGTGTCAAAACAGGGGTGCACGAAAATAAAAACCCAATACTCCCACCATCCATCTTCGAGACCCTGTAAAACATTTTTTTTAAACATTTTTTTTTTTGTAAATTTGTCCAGAAATCCCACCCAACCAATTGGTTTGTTTTTCATTGTGAACCTCCTCTCCCTCCTCCCCCACTACGGTGCTTGCCTTGGTTTTTATCGCGCAGAGGGTCCAGCCTTTCTCAATTCTCGTCGATCTTCATCGAATTTGT
>JAXFYO010065494.1:175-10616 GCA_034768055.1 Saccharina latissima
CTGGGAGTATGAGCAGTACATAACTCCGAAATACTGATCGAAATACTTGTTGATGAGTATCCGGCAGTTACTTCATGCTCCGAGTATTCTGCGAGTACAAGAAGGATCTGCAGTATTTTTTCTACAAGCAACTACTTTACTTTACTCCCCGGTACTGGAAGCATCGGTGGAGTATTGTTGTTGTTGTCTGTTCTGTTGGGTATCATATAGGAGGATGCCAGCCGGTATCATAGAGCGGCACCCAGATCAAAGTGCTTGTTCTCGACTAACTGTACTGTACTGCTGGCACCTGGTTCTGCTGTACTCGTCTACCAACTATTCTGGAAGCAATCGTCTATAGGCATTGAAGCAACACGCATTGCGCCACCACCCCCTCCCCCTCGACGAGCACGCTGCCATTTACCCATATACTACTTTACGTACAGCACGAGAAGGACTCACCAAGCCTGAACCCGCCCCACCCTGTTCCCAGAATAACAAGCTTCTTCTGGTGCTGCTGCTTGCCCTCAGCAGCCTCGGCCTTGGACGATGCACCGCGCAGCGCCGCCCTACCAACTCCAAACTGGAGCACTCGCCTGGTAGACGTGGATAACATCGTCACCGCTGAGATTCAAACAGCAGCTCCCTCCCCTATCGCACTTGCTAGCTGGTATGACAGCTGCTAGAATTGACGAGGATGCGGCACGATTCTCTCGCCACCCAGGCGCGAGCGGCTAAAAAAGAGGGACGGGAAGCGGGGAAGCGGGAAGAGGAATCGCCGCCTTTCTGCTGTGAACGCTGATTGGCTGGCCTCGTGAACTTTCTCGTCCGTGCGTACTTCGAGTGCGTAGCACGTGGAGGTGCGGGTGCGCGGGTATGCGGGTACGATATCCTCTCGGGGGTATCTGGCAGAGTGCAATGACCACCGGCAACCTCTGTGTTGGCGCCTTGGCTGACAAGAGGGACCACAAGGCCGCACCTGGTATTTTGACGTCATGTTGTTTGGCTGATACTCAAAATGCGGCGCAATTACGTACAGCGTTACCGCGTTCAAAATATCTTCAAAATATCTTCTTGCTCGCGGATACAGGAAGAGCCTGTACAAGCAGTATACCTTTACCACAGGTTGGTGGGTACTCGGCGTGTAGGAAGGAGACGTTACCCGCATTGCCCACTCACCGACCAATCGACCAAAGCGAGCATTACGTGCGCCTGTAAGGAGGGCTCCTTTTGAGTCTGTCTCGAGCGAGTTCGGAATGTTCCTCGGGACGGTCTCCAAACAGTTTTGCAGCAGCGGAAAAGGAAGCAAACTGCTGTCTCCATCATGACCAAGGTTGTGCCAACGGAGACTGATGATCCTCCCGGTCCCACGTCTGGTACAGCCCAGGGTGGAGCCTATGCCGACGCTGTGAGCGAACCAACGACAACTAGTGTAGAACAACTCGCCACGCAAGAAGAGAGAGGAAGCATTGGTTCCACCGCATCGTTGCCCGCCGAGGAAAATGTACCACCAGGAGAGGAGAATAGAGTAATTGGCTCCGCCGCACCGTTGCCTGGTGAGGAGAACATGCCATCACCGGTGGGCCGATTTCCTAATCCTTCGGACAGTGATGCTGCTGCTACTGCTAAAGCAGAGGAGTTTGCGTCGAATGCCCCGGACGCCTCAAGTACGGTACCCGACCCAGGTGCCAACAAGGACGAGGTCGATACTGGTTCGCTCCTAAATCCCAGTACGACGAGTACAACAACACCCCCTTCTGAAAGTCGGGAGGTCCAACAGAACTCTACTACCGTCAACGAGAAATCCGACGAAAACGAGCCGGGAACCTCTCTAGTCCCGAACATCTCCGAGACGGACAAGGACAAACACGGAGGCGATGGTGATGGCTCTAATAACAAGGCCTTATCTTTGTCACACCCCAATGTGGAGACCGCAAGCTTGGTGGACGCAGACAACAACCCGACCATCCTAACGAGTGGGGAGCGAGAAGAGTCCAAGGACAACTCCGGAGCATCATCATCTCCCAGCAACAATACACTCGACACGGACGAATGCGACGAGGAGGAGGAATTCAACCCCGCTGGTGGTGCTGTTTTTGCGCGTCGCGGTACCCGCAGGTTCGTTCCGCGATCATCGCCAGACGAAGATAACGACAAACTAGCGAGCGAAAGGCGACCGTCGTTTCGTGCGCCGCCAGCCATGTACATGGGCCACCCAGTGGGCAGCCTTTCTGCCGAGTTTCTTGAGAGACATGAGCGTAGGGTAAGAGAGGCTACGATAAGGCGAGAAAGTGTGAGCGAACTATTGAAGCTAGTCATGAACCACGATCCCGTAAGCAGCGGCTCGCCTATGCCTGATATTGACGTGGTGTTCCCCGACTACCACTCTGATCAAAACGAAGGAGACTGGTTTGTTTAAGTGTTTTAAGTTCAGAACAACTTCCTATTCTGCCGTTGGCCAGTCAATGTTTGCCAGGGGGGGGGGGGGCTGGTTATTCTCGTCTTCGTGGCAGGCAGACGTTTAATAATTGTCGCCCTTTCGTAGGTTGCCTTCTTCTGTACTACTAGTAGAAGGTTCGGCGAGCTTGAAAAAATGTAACGCTACCGAGAGCATGCAATCCGAGGTGGGCCCTAACGCGCGAAAGTATGGTTACCGATGCCTCAGATAAGCTGGCATGTTATATGCATGAATACGTAGCGACTGCCAGTAAGGCGCCGCTTAAAAAAACATTGCAGCCGCCGACAAAACGGAGGGCGCACTCGTACAGCATCCCAACCTCTTGACGATACGTGCAGTTCCCCGGTGTCCCAAATCTCAGATAAGACAACAACACCAGCAGAAACAAGTGGAACTAAATAATAGTATCATACGACAGTTAAGGGCGTGGACGCAAAACATGTCGAGTTACGACGTTCAAGTTTGCTCTATAACAAACCGGCCTCCAACGGTTGGGCTCAATTATTGATCAGTCCAGCATCGACACCATTCGCAATTTGCTTTCTTGCAGACATGTACATATCGGTCCTATTTTTTGTTGTCAAATTTTGCCAAGCTATCACCCCCACCACTGCTGTGCACGGCAACCTCACGGGGGAGAGGTGAACAGTGTACCACACCACACGTACAGCCATCAACGTCCAGTCTTCAGTTATATTACCCCGTAGTTATTTTCAGGGATTTCCACGCTTGTTCCAGAAAAACAAATTGATTTTTAGACACCACCTCCGTGGCGCGTGGTGCGCGGTGCGCAACGAGACCCGAACTCCCATCACCATAAAGCACGGCATGCGTTGCACCAGTAATCCGCCACAAGAAACAATGAGACCGAACCCGCAGGGGCAATCCCTCCTTTTTACGTCTACAAGCCCTCTACGCCCATACTGGTACGTGAGTGGGCGCAGAGAGAGCCGAATAAAGCCAAAATGCGTCGGGCGTAACGACCCGAAACCCCACAGCCGTTTCGTCCCCCATTGGCACCAACTTCCAACTATGTATATAGTTGTGTATAGTCGGTCTCCCCGCAAAACGCGATGCAAGCGAAATTATCCCCTTGACCGTACGCACACGATACATTCCAAATGCGTACGAACGCTCAGATGCTATTTTAGGCCCGCTTGTTAACCTTGCGCTCTGGATCCAACCAAACACCGACGCATTGCATATTGGCCATTTGGCGATGTATCACCAAGGACACCCCCCTCCCCCTCCCCTCCCCTCCCGCCGCCCTCCCCTCCCCCTCCCACAGCCAACAACAGTTCGCCACGCCTGGCACAACAGCTGGCTCCGCTCTAAACACCCCCCCCTTCGCGAACTGAACACACACGGACGATGCCCCCCCTTGGTCCGTCAGACAGTGTTCATCTACCCCCCTCCCGCCCGCAGTACGAGTAGACTGATACTAGACAGTTACAAAAAACAAACCACCCGTCGACAATTACTCGAAAGGAAGTAGGAAAACGCTCTTGTGTCGCCGCGAAATTATTGGAAGTACGTGTCGTAGTCCAAGGGCAGCAACCCGAGAAGCTGCGCGAAGGTTTCTACCTGTTGCGGGATGCTTTGCCCCGTCCACAGCTCGGTGAGCATGCCCACAGTCACACCGAACATGGCGGCCCTGCGACAGCCATCAGGCAGGCAAATCAATCCGTCAGCGCGAGCGTGATATACAGCACAGCAATCGATCAGCGGGGAGCAACAAAATTTAGCTTGCCCATATGATACGTACGTATATACTGGCATTCTCCCCGACAAAAAAAAACATCTAGACGCTTTGACAATGGGAGAAGCTTTTGGTGACGCAGCGACAATCGACGCATGTTATGAAGCGTGCTGCTGCCTGTTACTAGCGATAATATGGCACACGTTCCCTGGGGAGGCTGGCAAGTGCTACACAGGGCTGCGTGAGGCGTAGTCCTTGCCGACCTGTGGACCGTGGACACGAGACATTTCCAACTCGCGAATATACGTACTAATGATATATTGAGTCATTTTTCGCTTGTCAGAGCTCGAGGGGGCACAACGCTTGATACCGGCCAACTTCGTAGTGAACAAGAGAACGTATGGTCTTGCTCCAAATGAAGGACTGTAAGTACAGCGGCCACGCCAGCAAACATAGTTCCGCCCTCGCTGGCCTCAAGCATATCTCTATAACAGTAAGACATACTGACATACGGTAATAGACACTGCGCCACCGACAAGAATAGCAGTCCGGCTGGCGAACAGTGCACTGCAGCAGTGACCGAGACATACGCTGCATTTTCCGGGGAGCCCATCCGAGCGTCATCAACTATGCTACTGTAGGAGACCGAGGTTTGACCCCTGGGCTGACCGCCTCCTACACTCACTACTACGGGGGCCACAGTAATACATACCAGGTACCAGGTAATAATCAGAACCGACGATGTGATATGGTATGCGGCCATTGGTCTACCGTTCATGGCCATGACGAACACCGGGTCGCGACAACATGCGAGCACACGGGATTCCAACAATCGTCAAAAACAGCGCACCTTCCATTCCACAGTTCTGCCCTCGGGCAGAAGCCAAAGGTGATCGCGTCTACCGCCTCCTTGTCTAGGCGCTCCCTCCTCAGCTGCTGCGCGATCTTCTCCAGCCCCTTTTGCTGCGAGGCCAGGGTCTCCGGATCTAAGACAATCTTGCCCGGAACGTCGAGGGCTGTGGAACAGGGTACAACGGGCGGCGGAAGAGTGGGATTGATTATGAGCTGTGCCGTTCGCGAGTAAATACATTCGTTAAAAAAAACACAACTAACGTGTTGACTGCTGCTGCTGTTACTGCCCGTATGTTTGCTTCTTTGGCTTGCTTTACTTACGATAGCGACAGCTTGGAGGGTGGTAGACACGTGGACACTCTTTGCTCCCTCCATTCCACTGAAATAGCGAGGAGCGACAACAGGGACCAAGCTCCACTTCTCAGCCGAAAATACTTCAACAATCAGAAAAGACAAGATTCGGTGCAGTCTCAGACCACCGTTCCCGCATTTAGGCTGCCTTGCTCAAACCTATTTTACTCATCGATATTAAAAGAACTTCTAATTGTGTGTTTATGGATGTACTCGGGTATATACATAACATTTTTGGTCATGCTTGGGTAAGTACCCGGGTATGCACATGCTTGTTTTGGTCATACTCGGGTAAGTACCTGGGTATGGTATGCACATGCTTGTTTTGTATAAACTCGAGTAGGTACCCGGGTGCCCCGAGAGTATATACTTCGGACTCTACTAAACACACCCTTGTATACACGTGGACAGGACTCTTGAACTTATTATCCTGAGGTATGTTTTGCGCATGCAAGCCCCTTGTGCACCGGTGGGGGGGGAGGCTAGGGAGAGGCCTGCGATCGCGCTAAACAGTCAACCCGTCCGAAATTCAAGAGTATTCAAAAGTACGCCCAGATGTTCCAAGCCAGCAGGACGACTGCGACGAACTTGTCGAGCATTCTCCTAAACGTGTAATTTACGCGCCGCGTAGGGAACTTAGCTGCCCCGGTAGTGGGTAAAGGAGAAGGAGGGTGCATACTGATACAGTGTAATCGTATCCCGATTGCGGGTGGTCTTTTAAAAGCAATGCCTAACTCTACCTGGAGCATTTCGAGTGCTGCTGGAGGCTCTACTGTCTGCAACTCTTAAGCATCGCGGTGGATGTACGAGGTTGCGGCAATCGGACACCACGAGGCAGTTCAAGGGGGATAATCATGCCCACAATTTTCCTCTGCCATCGGTTCGCTAAACTACGAGTAATTATTACGCAAAACCTAATGAGAGCTCAATAACGATGAAGCCAATCCCTGGTATTCATTGAACTTCAAAGACAGGCATATGATATAAAAAACACGGCAATCAAGCAAGCAGGACAGATAGAAATGACAACAACCAAAGCAACAGGAGGGAGAGTCGTGGGACAGCCACAACGCAGAGAAAAAAAAACGAACTATATACCGCTTGTGGCTGTCAGCACAAAACCTAAAACAGAAACCGGCGTCCACCGGTCAGCACCACGACCGACGGGTCCTGAGGTATTCTTCCACTGCTGCAGAGGTGTTGGAGCCTTCGTGGCCACGGACTAGCTTGTCGTGATGAGTTATCTTGAGAACAACAACATGCAACCGGTGCCCTTGCACCTAACCGACCACTAAACCGGAAAGCACTACATAAAGCTGAGGCTGCACCTAAGCGGCCACTAAACCGGGAAACACCATAGAGCTGAAGCTGGGGTCCAATAAAACAACACACACAAGGCAAAACGGAGGTACCGAGTAGCTTGCACCACGGGGCGAAACAAATGTCACTTACCGTCCATGCCGGGGATGGGATCCGCCTTGATGGGGCCAGGTGACATAGGCGCGATGCCAGCCCCGCGTGGCACGATAATAGGTTCAGTCGTTGCCGGCATCACTCGCGGGACGGCGACCGGCTCGTCGCTCGCCCGGCCGGCAACCTCGCTCATAATGTCGTCCAACTCGCTTCCCTTCTTGCGCTTTGTCGCCACCTGGCTCGACGTGTCGTCCTCCTCCACCCCCTCGCCCTCGCCCCCCAAGCTCTCGTCATCTGCCGCGGACATTGCCACCGACAGCCCTCCCGGCCTAGAGCATAAGTTGCGGTGTCCCCTTGCCTGTGCATTTCGTGCAGGCGTGGGCGACGAGCGGGGCGGAAAACACCACTCAAAGTTTGGTCGTTCTCGTTTAGCGATGGGTACAATAGGTAACGCATCTTAACCCTTTTTGGACTGCGAAAATGTATCCCACTCTAACTCTAAGTAGTTCGTCACCAAAAATGTGGGTGCAATTCTGTAGGGGTTAGGTTAGCAGTGAGCACGGCGGTAATGTAGAGCCGTATTGGCATACTCGTATATACATACTTGTATACTAAGTATATGACAGCAGTATATATAAATATGTACGCCCGCTATGAGTTCGACCGATTGCATATTCGAAACCCGCCCCAGCAAGCTGCGTGGTGCGTAATACACCGGCTTTGCAATGGTGCCGATGTCGATGTTCTCTCTCGTTTCGAGTACGTACGTAGAGAGAAAGTCGAGTATATACGAGCTCACAGCTGTTGTTTTTTTTTTAATTTTTAAATATGAGTGTAATGGTGATGCACTGTTGGCACGGACTACGTCATCGTCAGGGTTGTGAACCGAAAACCGAAAACCGACAGGCGGTTTTTCGGTCGGTCTTAATCGGTTATTCCCGACCGAAAACCGACCTTTTTTAGTCGTTTTTTCGGCTGTCAAAAAAAACTAAACCGAAAAACCGACTCGGCATTCTTCGGTCGTTGTTTTCTCTGTTCCCTACGCCAATAACGCCTACATATCTGTATGGTAACCCCGAAAAGCCGACCGAAACAAACAGACACTTTCGGCAAAAAAACGAAAAAACCACCGAGCCCTTTTCCGAGTCGGTTCACAACCCTGGCCACATGACACCATGCGATCATGCCGTCACATTAAACCAACTATTAACACCGAACCATTCGACATGTTGACCATTTGGCTGTTTTCGCCGAGAAACCGACGGAGAACCCGACCGTAAAGTGTTGGGTTCGGTTTCGGTTCGGTTTTGGTTGTAATGTAAAAACCGACCGAAACCGACCGGCTTTCCGACTAAAAACCGAAAGACTGACCGAGCCATTTTTCATGTTCGGTTCACAACCCCGGCCATCGTACAGAAGTGCTAAACCAGTTCACACATAATACCTGGCACTGGCACAGTATGATACGTACGAGGTCTGATTTGCTGCAGTGCCAATGACTGCTGCCTGGCTGTAGTGCTAAATACCCGTCATCCCGTGGTACATATATAAATTATACCTGGTACGTCGTACGACGGTATGAATATGTACCAGATATCTAACTGGTATGGTAACGGTTTATCATGCTACTCCAGTACTACTCGTACATTAGGTACAGCTCTGTCTATATCATACGAGTACGTACGTAGACCGCGCACTAATAGCGGTAAAGCACATCTAACCCCCAGCACCCACAGCGCTCCCAAAACGCATCTGCCAGCTTGGGCGAGATACGTATACACGCCCGTGTTCGATTGCGATGGGAACGGTGCCAAACCAGCAGTATGATACTCGTAGGCATGCATGGGTGACCTATATACCGTATGTCGGTGCGGTGGTAGGGGTATCACATGATGCATAGATCTGTCCTACGAGGGTAAGTTGTTTATACCGGTAATAGAATACGAGCTCGTCCATAACTGCCGTGACTCTACGAGTACTCTGTAGAGAGCAAACCAATCAGAACAACTTGTGACGTTATGGCGGTATGCTATCGTCGTATATATCATGTAGCTGTTGATGTGGAGCATCTCCCTATCCCTGGCTGGCTGTCTGGATCAGCAGCAGCGCCCCATCAGTACCTCTGCCTCCAGCTACCTCGAGCTCACTCTCACTAGATTCTCAAACCCTCCAGCTCGATGAGTGCTCACATCTAGTCTGTAGTAGCCACACCGGCGCAACGCACCAACCAACGCCCAACACCAAAGCTCACACAAGAGACCTCTCACGTTTACGTACTGCAGCTGTGCTGTACCGGAGTGAGTCCTCTATCTACGTCACCGGCACAACGCCACGCTGTGCCTACGAGTGTCTTCTGCAAGCCCTTCGCGCAACGCTGCCAACGTGGCTGCTGGCGCAACTCAAGGGCAGTCACACTACAGAGTACTTCCCTACTGCTCTCGTCCTCGGCTGTCATGAAGCATTCAAGTTGGGTCAGCTGTGCTCGTGCAAGCAAGCACGTAAGCTTCAGGCCTTGGCTTACCTGCTGCTGCTGTGTAGCGGCGCGTCCTGCAGAAGATGTGCTCACTGATGTCGCTGACGGGACGAACGCAAACGAAGATACCTGCGCGAGCGAAGCATACCCCACCCCAACTGCGATTCCTGCTGAAAGACGCATCCTCCGCTTGTGTGGAATCTGCTGTGCAGGCGGGCGACCGTCAGCAGAGAGTTCGCACACTGCAGCAGTAAAATGTATACTCAAAATAACACGTACTGGTTCGATCGGGTGTGTATGCGTCATGTGTGGAGTTATAGAGATACGAAGGCGTGTTTGGTAACCGAAACTGTTGTTCTTGTCAATGCGATAGTTGTCGATCGTCGACACAAACAGCGAGGTGTCGAGGCAATGAGAGAGAGAGAGCGGGCATGACCTGCGGCTGACAGACACTTGTCACAGGATGCGACACAGCAGATATTCCCGGGATGGTGTTCTGACATCGTCGCAGAAAGCAGCAACAACACAACCTACCAGTAAACGTGTGAACAACGTATGTGTCGTCGGGCAACCCTGAGAAAGCGCCGATCACGAGTGGCACCTCGGAAGCATGACTACGGCCGGCACTGCAGGAGACGCGGCGGGGGGTGGAAAGGGTGATCTGGAGAGGCTCATTCGATTGTTCACGGACGAGGACACCGCCGACCTTGTGGGTCGCCAGCTTGTCGTCCTTCGGCGCGTGTGTAAGGTTCGCACAGGAGGGTGAGTGATGAGCGCGAGGGCGTGCGTGCAAAACGACCGGTTTGACGGTTGATTGCTTTGGAAGGAACGGGACGAGATTTAGACGTACAGCGAACAGGAGTCTTGATATGACAGCAGTTGTTTGTTCCATTCAAGGGCGTTTATCGGTGTTTGCAGGTGTTTGGATTCATTTTCTAGTTTTTGCATAAGGCTGCGCACTGCTGTGTGTGTTTCCGTCGTGTTGTTATACCGTTATTTCGTTATTTCTATCCATCGCCATCCAACACAGCCGTCCAGTGTCAGTAGTACTGCCAACATCAGTCAGTGGATATTATACGGACAGCTTCAGCACTGGCAGACTCAGTCAGTGGACGCAGCCAGTATGCTGGACTGCATCCGTTTACTGGGTTCTGGGTTCGAGCACAATAAGCAAACCCGGGCGAAGCGAGGCGGCCAATCGCCCCCCCCCGGCTGG